>JAZHYW010025188.1:0-173084 GCA_037355805.1 Ixodes ricinus | reverse complement strand
TTAAATTTGCAGGTAAACTAAATTACTATTATCTCTTGAAATATTTATTGACATTAAGTTGTCTTGGATTAAATCACTGAGCAAGAAATTTATTTAGATATTTCTTTATTTCGTAAGCATATTTGTAAAAGCAACGTCTACTTCTTTGACGTTTGTACACCACTCTAAAAAGAAAACAAAGTTTTCTAGCGGACTGAAGAAAGGTCTACCAACCATACAAATTCTTGGTCAATCCCATCTCTGGTAAGTGCCAACAAACTTTCAGAAACAGCGATAACAAGGGTCTAACAGGACTCAAGGACGGCAACAGCAGCAACCAGCAAGACCGAAACTTTCCTTTTAGTAGCGTCTTTATGAAGTCTCTCACAAAGGCTAGGGTCATCTCTGCTTGATCAATCATAACTTTAATATACTCTTCAAGGCTTAGCCACTGTAATATGAAAGGTGATACGATACAATTTAAGACAATTTTCAGACTCATTAGCGTGAGAAAATCTAGAGACGTTACTTTTAGCCGTCCTTAGAGTGCCCCCTGAATCTTGAGCACCCAAGCCCACGGTGTAGGCAGAAGATCCGGGGTGAGGGATGGAAGCTCGATGGTCAGCTTTCTCGAAGTGGTAGCACTCTTCCCCCGTTTGTTGTAATGCCACTCGAACTGGGCACCCTCAAATCCCAACATGGTGATCTTTGCTCCAGGTGACAGTTCGAGAGTCTCTAGTGTGAGCTTGTTGGCCTTCGGCCACTTGAGGACGAACATGTATACCGCATCCATGTGCTTGTTGGCTGTGTACCAGATTCCCTGTGTGAGCGTGTCGTTCTGGTACTTCCATGGTTGTGAACCGTAAACAGCTTCACCGTTCACACTCAGCCATCTGCCCAGCTGAAGCAGTCTCTCTTCAAAAACAGGTTCAATGATGCCATCTTTGGTCGGCCCTACGTTGATGAGGATGTTGCCGTTGCAGCTTATGGTTCTCGCCAACTCTTCAAGAAGTTCTTCGATAGTGTGGTAGTCACTTAGCTTCGCGTTCCTCCGGTATCCCCACGATTCCTTGTCGATGGTCATGGCATTCTCCCACTTGTGCTTCTGCAGTACTCCTGGGTTGTAGTGGTCCTTGCAGTTGTAGAAGTCGCCGTGTTTGCAGGGTATGCCAATGCCCCAACGGTCATTGACCACTACGCTGGAGCTCACTGGGCTGTCGTTGTAGAGCCAGGCTAGGAATTCAGTACTGTTCCAGTAGGTGTCTGAAGCCTCCCAGTCTCCGTCGGACCAGATGACGTCCGGCTTGTACCTGTATTTTTTAGCGTGGCATTAGGACATTTGCAAGTGTATCGATACGATCGTCTGAATAGTTTTTATGCACGACGAAGTAAACTAAGCAAATAAATCAAGAAAGCGCTTTTGAAAACAGCTTCATTCTAATGAACGTTGCAAAGAAACAAAAAAAAAGTTTCAAGGATAAGACATTTAGACCATAACATATATCAGACGGTCAAACGAATATCTGCATATTTTGTTTAATCGCGTCCGAAGGTAATACTTTTCTACATACTCGGGGGATTTTGAAGTAGCGACGTCCTAAGTCTATGCCACATCAGAAAAGCGCAATGCCAGTTTATAAATCTTGCAAAAAGCAGGAATAGCCCGACACAAAATGTTGTCGTACACAGCTACAATATCGCAAGACGTGGCATTATATCAAGCAAGTATTTTCTGCTATAACAGACCACACGGTATTATTGGAATAACTCTGTAACTGAGACGTTATAACTGACTTTTTACCAGGGCCCCGAGAGAGCAATTATCCTAACCACATTACATAACTCGGTGAAAGAACCCTTACTATCTAAACAAAATACATAGAAAGCGGTAATGATCACCGCTTTCTAGATATTTTTTTTGTATATTGAATGACCCGAAACTCAAAACGTTATGTCCTATGAGTTTTCATAAATTAGACAATTCATCATGTTTCCTAAACCTCGTTGTTTTGAAACGGGGCCACAACAAGATACTCAATAGTTTGAGTGAATACTGTTCATACATCGGAGGAAAAAAAAAAACTGGATACAATAAGGCAGACATTTACCTTTCGACAACCTCTCTGAGCTCCGGCATGGTCTTTCCCTTGACGAAGTCATTCGTTGTCCACTTGGCAGCTTTGTCAGCGAGGTAAAGCGGGTTGTACCACTCATAAAGCGAATGGTACAGACCAAAGCGAAGTTTTTCTCCCTTCTTCCGAATGGCCGCTGCAAGGTCACCAACCAGATCCCTCTTGGGCCCGACGTCCCCAGCATTCCAGTTCCAAGACACTTTCGATGGCCACAGCGTGTACCCTTCGTGATGCTTGCTGGTTAACACCACGTACCGAGCTCCAGACTTGTAGAACAGGTCCGCCCAACGGTCCGGGTCAAAGAACTGCGCCGTAAAGTGGGGCGCGAACTCCGCATAGGTGAAGCCAGGCTTGTAGTTCTCAAGCATAAATTTCAGGTACGCGACGTTCATGTCGTGCTGCCAGTGCCACCAGAACCACTCGCTTCCGAAGCTGGGGACCGAGAATACTCCCCAGTGGAGGAAGATGCCGACTTTGGCATCGTCATACCAGGTAGGCAACGGCCGCGTGTCCAGAGAAGTCCAGTCTGGAGAATAGCGCCCGGCGTCTGCAAGTACTCCTCCGGCTACGAGAAACAGCATGATGCAGGAAGGTCGCATTGTTCTCACAGACACTTCTTCCAAGGGGAGCTGTTAATGTGGGATGCCGTTTCGCTTTCGACTGATTTCGCGGTGGCGACGACGTATCGATGAGGGGAAATAGGCTTCCCACCGATGATAAGGTGGGAACCGCCGCTTCGTGATTGCGGTCGACGAGGAGAAGTGATTGCATATCTGTATGTATCTTGTGGCGAAAATAGAGACTGCCCTCAACTTCTTTATCCAAAGTACGACGACGAAAGTCCCGATAGAGTGGATGTTGAAATTTCAACAGAATGGAGATGGGAAGTAAGGCGAGGAAGAAGACGGAAACAAATTTGTTGGTGTATACATTAAAAAAGTAGAAAAAAGAGACTTTCTGTTTTTCTATTAATTATTATTAGTCGCCATTAAACTATTTAAGTAGGTGTCGGTGTCCGCGATTACTCCACGCCGTGGCGATGGACCCGAGAATTCTTTATTTGAAACAAATGGTGCCGAAACGTACGTGGGGCCGTCAACACGCAGTGTACAAGGATAATAACTGGGAAGAACGCCATTGTTGACTAAACAGGGTGGACAGACACAATATATACCGTAACCATGCCGGTAAGAGCAAGAGGTTGTCACGGTGAGAGGACTTTCTGTATATGTTGATGTAGCTCTGCTTATCAAAAAACCAATCAAAATTGGTTTATGGATATATAAAAACAGAAAGAACGATAGAACACATAAAATATAATAGACAGCTCACAGATGTAAATTCAGCCATCGAAAAACTTGTGTGATTCAAATACTTGAAAATGAGTTTAATGACACCGACGTCTCGAACGTACTGGAATCATATAACCTTCGCTTGATAGCATCTTCAGCTTCTTCCTCCATCAGCCTTAAAAGACCGTTATTAGTATGGTGGGCTAGAAGCGCTAGGTATGTAGACTCCCTGATGACGCCGCTTGCGCAAAGTGACTCAGAGCTGGGAGTTGCATTGCCACTGCGGACGCTAGTGGTAGAGTATAGAGTATGTCGGTCGCGCTTGCGGAAGTGACTCAGTGATTCGCAGGCAGAGCTGTGATAGGTCAGCGGCGCAGCCACCTGCAGATAGCAGCGGAACGGTGAAGAGAAGAACTACACTGAGGGGCTTCACAGTCCTACCATATCGCTTCACTGCAGCCTGTATCCATTGCGTTGAATTCAGTGTGCCATGCCCAATTTTGTAATTTAATCGATTCATTATGCGGCACTTCACTATTGTGACCAACGGTGAATACATTTTCTTCTTCTTTAGTCATGGTCTCCAGGATGCTCCACCGCGTCGTCCCATTCGGCTCAGCACCCAGCAGGAGGAGCGTGTCATGCTAACACCTCCGCGCTGCACAAGTGGCACCATAAACCCAGCCAAGCTATTTAAGCCAAGCAAACATAGAGTAATATACACAAGGGAAAGAGCGGAAAGTCCGGCCGGTTCGCGGCCCAGATACGCCTCGAATCCCGTCCGCGAAGCGGCGCTACTACGAAAAGTAGTCTGAAAGATTACTGTTTAAAAATGCTCCCACTAAAAATTGTGGTGCTTATTTCAAGAATTGATAACTGTCATAGATGTCGACTCGGTTGCTCGTCAGGCAGCTTTGCTCGTGGTGCGTGCCACGTGAGAGAAGAAGGCGACGACTGATTGTCATGTCAGATGGAACGCTACTGCGTAGGCCTCAGGGCAGATGTTCTTCTTGTAAATAGACTTTTAACCCTTCCGCTATTAAATATATAACATTGGCGACGAGGTAAAGAAATAAGCGACGACGGCAAAGGGGACGAAGCGGACGCGCTCAGCCAGCAAGGTACTATGGCGGCAGCCACGACATTTGGCACCATCGGCGAGTTCGTGCCGGGTACCGACGCGACATGGCCTTTGTACCTGGAGAGACTAGAGTTCTACTTCATCGCGAACGACCTCCAGGCGGCCGAGAAGAAGCGTGCTGTGCTATGCACGGACTGCTGGGCGGCGACGTACGCCATCATTCATTCTCTCTGTTCGCCGGCTCTTCCGTCCGATACAAGTTACGAGGATATCGTCTCGAAGCTGACGGCTCACTTCAACCCTAGGCCGTCCGTTATCGTGCAGCGGTTTCAGTTCGGGAAACGCGACCAGCGGCCGGGTGAGAGCATCGCTGACTACATCGCCGAGCTTCGTCGGCTGTCGGAGCACTGCGACTTCAGGTCGACGCTGGACGATATGCTCCGAGACAGGTTGGTCTGCGGTCTCCGGGATGAATCTCTTCAACAGATTCCACGTGATTCACGGTAACTGTCTAATTAACTGCCGAGACTGACTCTTGTTCGTTTGGCAGGGTTGCACCTCTCAGAGGAGCAAGGAGGAAAACTCTGTCAGTACACTACGCGTCGTAGGGGGCACGCGGAGCGAAATCTGGCGATGTTCCACGTTAAACGCCGAATGAGATCCAGAGTTCAATCTCTGCCGCTGCCTGTTTCGATTTGGATAGGCCTTGCTATCTGTTGCTCTCTGGGGAAAAAAAAGGAAGGGGGGGGGGGTAGAGCGCGTCTGCAAGGATGCTAGAATAAAGTGCAGCTACAGGGTCCGCCAGACGCGACCATGTAAGGTATGGCTGAGGAAAAAAACGTAGTGTACCATTATGCAGGAGGAAGGTTCCTTCACAAGCGTCTGTCCCTGCGCTAACCAAACGTTTAAAGGAGCTAAAGAGAGACATGAAATTAACAAAAAAAAACTCGGAGACTCGCGTCTTTCGCATTTTGTCCGAAAGCTAAAGATACTTGCCATTCAGCATTTTGTTCTTGTTTTCTTTCAGAAACTAGACCGCAACCTAAAAGCATTTTATTTATTTTCAGGGCGCTACTCAAAACTTGAGTACTACAGACCTATGAGCGTATTACTGACACGGGTTTGTGTACATATTCTCTGCGTGACGTCCATTAAAGGACCAAGGCTAGCAGCCGTACAGCGCTAACTAAATTGCTCATATACAACCAAGAGACCAGTCGCCTCATTTGTGTAGCTGACTGACTTGCACACCGAAATTGTGTGAGATCTACTAATCACTAATCACTAACACTACATTAAGCGCTACCGTACCAGGTGATGTCCAAAAGATAAAAAGAATCAATACGCTGTTTAGGTCGAACACAAAATCAGGTGTAATTGACGACTCCTGCACATTATATGTCGGAGGATTTTCTTATCAAACTTTTTCTCGAGAAAGTGACACAGAACTGTGTCTGTTCTGATTTGCTGAAGGACAAGTCTGAGATGGCGACAGCGCCTCAACGAGTATTTCCTGATGTTAAAAGAGTATCATGTGCCCGGTAAGTATTGTTTGGAAATCTAGTTGTACCCTCAGAGGCTTCTTTTAATTTCATCAAGCAGCTAGAATCTCACTTCCTTGCCATTGTAGAGGGCATAGGCACATGTTCCTAATGTGTGTGCTGTTTCGTTTGCAACACGGTCGGGTGTCGGTTCGAGGAGTGTCAGAAAATGTTTTTAATCATGTTTTGCCGAGCGCGTCTCTGTTGGCATGTACGTTTCGTTAACAGGAACCTAGACAAAGTACGTTCCCAGTCTGCTGTTTCTGGAAGAAAATTAGACATATTCAGAGGGTAATGGTGTATTTATTTTAATGTGAAGCTTTGTATACATAACTAGGAGGTATTTTATTTAACAGTGCAATTTCGGTCTCCATAAATCTGCCTGTACCTGGTTTAATCTCCAATGTATGGTTTAGTGTTTTCTGTTTTAACCCTGAACAAAATGTTAAAGTATGCCGAGTTCATGTATCACAAAACTGATGTTGAAATTGTGTCTTATGGCGCTATGGTACACCTCACTAGCTAGTGGCTTTTGGGAAATCGAGAGGGAAGATTTCTTATCCTGTGACCTGTGACTTCGTGACACTTTCTGACGAAGATATGTATTGTTTGAGTTGTTTCGGGAATTATCATGCCACATGTTCTTGGTTGGCAAATAATTATGACGCGTGTTTTCACGGATATCACTGTCTCATTCAGTATGCTGTAAATGATTCATTATGTTAATAGTAATTTCGTTTTGTAAATAATAGTCGCTGTCTTAGGAAACATGTTTAGCCAGAACGGCTTCATCTGTACATAATTGAACTAAAAATAAATTGTGTTTTAATCAATTTCTCTTTTACTCATAATATGCCATAAGCCAAGATTCTTCTTGGCTAATTTTTAACAAATATTTTACCGCATACCAAAATATATTTTTTGTTGTGTAATGACGGCTAATTTTTACTTCAGGAAGTAAGCAATTTTTAAGTTTAGAACTGCCCTTATAGGTAGTAAATACATGGAAATACAGTAAACATTCCAGCCAAAATCGCGACTAAAGTATCAAGAGGCCGCGTTTGCTTGCCCGTGAGCAAAACCGCTGAATTCGAAACCAAAACTACCCATACCGGAACCGGAAAACTACCATATGATTTTAATCCCGCCCGCTAGGTGCGCTGCGTGTTATCTGAGCTTAAAGTTCCTGTATATGCCCCTACGGGAGCCAGGGTTGCGCGTCTGTTTTCCACGTGCCGGCGCGCCGCTATTCGCCGAGAACCGATCACGTGAGGAGCCGGATCAAGTGCCGTGCAAGAAAGTAGACGTTGCACGCGCCCCGCCGTACGTACCCCTGCTTTTGAGTGCGCCGCGCGCCTCGAACGCGCGGCGCCGCTATTTGCCGAATTTATTCACGTGAGGAGCAGGATGAACATGCTGTGCAGGAAAGACGGCGCTACGGGGATAAACGCGCAACTCTGGCTCCCGTGGGGAGCCTATAGAGGAACTCTTTCTGTGCCCAATACACGGCTCTGTCTGGGCCGAAAGTTCCTTGATAAAATTCACGCTTTCAAGTACCACCAACCATCGTTGTGAAAACGCGCAAGACACGCGCCACGAGCGGGTGATCCGCCGCCATTCGCTTCCAAGGGCCGACCATTTCCGTGCTGCGTCGTCATTTGCTTCCAAGGACCGTTCGTGACACGGGCCTCATGCACTGGCGCATTTAACGCTAGTTGCCAGACAAACGCAAACACATCGAGGGACTTTATCTGGTCCTAGAGTTTCTCGATATATGCACCCCGGAAGGGGAAGCGGAGTTGCTCATTTGTTTTCCCCGCGCCGCCACGCCGCTATTTCCCGAGATCGATCATGTAAAATCATGTGAAGATCGAACATATGAGATCGATCACACCCGTGCAGGAAAGCCAGTGCTACGGTCGCTCCGCCAACCCGGTGGTTGTCTCCTGACTGGCTATTCTGGTAAGGGTGGGAAAGAGAGGTAAAAATATACGAAGAAAAGTTAAAGCCACACACACACACACACAAAAAGCAGACACACAAAAAAGCAACGTAAACTTATTTTACATTAAAGTTTCTTGATGAGACCAGTCGCGGTCAGGAATCGCAAAAGGGACGTTGTCGCAAATGTGGCGGTGGCTTCGTTTCTCCATGGTCCCAATATTTTGTCGAGGATGAGGTTTTCTTGAGGGGATAACTTTATATATTTTCTTAGTTCTGTCCGTTCAGTTTCGTATAGTCGGGACAATCCAGCATAATGTGTATCGAATCTTCCGGAGTGTTGCAGTTCGCGCAGTCTAACTAATTAAGGCTTCCTATGAGGGACAAATACTTATTTATGTATGCAACGTTTAGGCGTATTCGATGTAGCGCAGCTTGGCGCCGACGGGTGAGACCTCGAGGTACATGAAACATTAGGTGCGGGTCGATAGCGCGTAGCTGTGACCTGTGGCGTCGTCCCACAGACGTTTGTTTATGCTCTTCCCCAGGATGTTCACTGTTGTTTTTATATCTGATCTTGTTTATGGGGCTCGTACTTCATTGATAGAGTTACGGGCATCTGTTGCTACAGCATCGGCTAATTCGTTTCCTGGGACGCCGCCATGACTTGGTATTTACTGGAGGCATACTGAATGACCGTTGCGTATTGCGTCCCAGTGCAGTTTGAGGATGTCCAATAATAGTTGCCTGTTTGGGCTCTTCAGGCCTTGGCAGTTGAGTGAGTGAAAAACAGTTTATTGACACTTGAAGGAGTCACTTATCGGCAAGTTTAGAGATTGTTGGTTTGGCGGGACATTGGAGATTTGCATAACTCCGGTACAGCTATGGCGGTTTCGGCTCTTTACCTTGTGTATATTATTCTCTAAAGCAAGGGCGTTTATCTTCTTCTTCCAAACATTACCCTTCCTATGCATCTGCATCGTCAGTACAAGATTTTGAGCTCAACCATGCAGGACCAGCGAAAATCCATCGTCAGGGCGCCGTAGAAGAGGGCAGCCTAAGAACAGCCGCTTTAGGCTCTTTGAACCTACGCCGTAATCTTTGGGCTCAATAAAGACGTTTTGAATCGAAACCTGCAGAGCCTTGCTCACCATATTGGCGTGATGGCTGTGCGAGTTTTCAGTCTCAAGGAGCGTGCATGGGCGCGTGGGCTATTTCTGCCACGTTCTACAAAGCTTCTCGTTGAGGAATGCGTCAAGCAATGCGATCAGAGTTTTTGGCAGCTTCTTGGGCAGGAACTGAAGATAAGGTATACGTTCTAAAAAAATATCGTTTAAGCTAGCCAGAGCGGAGTCTGTGCAAACACCGTCACTATAGGCCGGTTGCACGAAACCGCGTCTTTTACGTGCACAACCGCATGGCGCTTTTAGCCCGTTGGTGTATACTTTTTTTTTTCTATTCGCCCTATTTTGCATGTAAGCCATCTTTTGTTCGCAGTGGTTTTTGGTGGGTGTCAGAGGCGCGTCGAGTTGATTCGCCGACGACGGAGCTATAGAAGCATGATCGTGGACGTGTTTGGGTGGCGTAACATATCGTTTACTCTGTTTCTTTTGCCTTCGGAGTCGGGTGCTTCTTCTACTGATGATTGTGCTTTATTAAATTATTTGTTTTTACCTCTACGTGTCATCGCCACTCCGCCTGACTCGACACCGGGTGTGGACCTATCGCTTGCAACCGGTCTAACTTAAAATCTTGTATTCTTTTAAAGTAAATTTGGCTAATCTCGGTGTTTATTCTTTTTTTCACCCCAATATATCACAAAGTGTAATGCGTGGAAGTTGTAAATAAACTGGTTATTTTTCGCGACTTTCCATTGTCTGTTTTCCCAGCGAGTTGCGTCAGAGTGGTAAAGTTGTTTGTGCCATAACTGCCTCATAACACCAAGTTTGTTGGTGAACCAGCCCCTTTTCATAATCGCCTTTAAATATTGCCGCGTTTAAACTGGCTAGTATTGCCCGGTTTACGAACACTGGCTGATTAATTGCCAGGCGGTCACTCTCGTAATCAGTGTATCAGGCGTAAATAAGCAGCACAATTTGACTTGTGAAAATTAAGTAATAACGAGGAAACCAGCGCCGGAAGAAATAAAAAAGAAAGGATTTCTCGTATATAGAAAAATTCTAATCAGTTACCGCTGCACAACAGACACGTTCCTGAAAGTTCATTCATTCGAAAAGCGCTTGCATGTAGTTCCAGCTGTCATACCTCAAAATATATGCAACATTTCATAAGCGCAACATCTTTGTTATTTTAAGACGTAATTGTAAATCGTAGGCGAGCTGGCTCACAACTTTAATGCCAAAACCGAAGACGTGGTACGATAGAAACACACACACACACACACACACACACACACACACACACACACACACACACACACACACACACACACACACACACACACACACACACACACACACACACACACACACACACACACACACACACACACACACACACACACACACACACACACACACACACACACACACACACACAAACACAACAAACAACACAAAAAAAACGGACTTGCGTATTTTTTCTGTTGAAGATTACGCGAGCTGTCAGACAATAAGGACTTTTAGCAAACCGTTACCGCGTTCCGAGTACCGCACTGCCGGAGCCTTTGAAGCATGCTTTTAAGTGCGCGCTCGGGTGATACCGTGGCCGCGGGGCGCTCGCTTAAAAGCATGCTTCAAAGGCTCCGGCAGTGCGGTACCCGGAACGTCGGCAGCGGTTTGCTAAAGGTCCCTAATCTCGCTAAGCATGATCGAGATGAATTAGCTCAGGTACGCTCATGTACGCACATCGCTTCCCAACCGAACAAAACATCGAGCGCCGATAGTGGTGTGACTTGACGTATGTACGGATTAAGTTAATAAAAAGTTCGTAAATGAGAGCGGAACAAGCGTGTGCCTAATGAGAGTGTGACCAGTGACGTACGTACACTCTGTTCTACACTTATGCTTATGACATTACGGGTTGTTTTAACCGCAATGGCAGCTTTTGTACAGGCACACGGAGAGCTAAATCGCTCCGAAAACCGACGTTGGTATACCGCCACTCGCCGGTTCTCCGCCGATCCTGTCGAGGGTTCTTCGGCGTCAAACAAAAGCTCTTGTTACTCGGCGTCGTCTTCTTCCATTTTAGTTAGCTCCTCACTCATGGAGAGTGGCTTTCCCGCACAATTGGCTTAAATTGGCTTAAAGCCCCTTTCTGTTTCAAAAGTACCGCAATGTTTGCCGATGCACGAGACATGTGCAACGTGCAGCCCTTGGGAAGATCATGGCGGCACAGTGCAGCACAAAGCTAGGTTTAAAATTCCCCAAAAGTGGCGCGCGGCACGTGCCTCGAGCATTTCTAGAACAATGAATGGCACCACTTTTCCCAGGATAGAAGGGGCTTTAAAATAGGTGAGCGGCGTTTGGCAATTTCCGGTTCCTTAGGAAATTTTGTTTAGCTGTTAGCAAACGACAACGATGATCTGCAAGCCTTTCGATGCATGGTTTTGAAAACTACAGCCTGGAGGTTTCAGAATTATGCTTGCACAGGTTTGCAGCTCATTTTCGTCGTTTGCCAACAGTGAAACAAAATTTCCTAAAGAACCGGAAGTTGCCAAACGCCGCCGCCACGCGGCCAGGATATGCCATTTTGAGCCAACTGGGAAGGCCGGAGGGTGCAGCCCCAGCGCGCGAAAATCAAGTGCCGGTGTGGCGCTGCTGCGGGCATATCGATGCTAACGCTGCGTGCTGAAAAGCTTTGCATTTTCCCCGCTGGACGAAGCCTAGCAATCGCCAACCTCCCTCCTAGCCCACCATACTATTAGTTTTTCACATATATGTTATACGCTGAGATGACGATAAAGATCAAAGTTGCCATACTGAATTTCAGAAAAGTTTTATTGTTTCAATGAATCTTGAACTTCATGCCTTACAAGCTCCTCCTACATGTTCCTTCAGGACGTAACAGAAAATGGAAGGGACAGGGAAAATAAGGCTTACTTGTTTACACAACGGACCCTCAGAAACACTTGGACGGGTTGAAACCTGTCGAATACGATTGCTCATGGTACCTAACAGTGTAAACCTTGCACAATGTTTGCAGATGCCAAGGGGAAAGGTAGCACAATCTGTGATACATGCACATGTAAATTGCGCGCGGGGTTGTTGAAAGGATGTTGTAAGAACCATGTTAGAGCTGAGACTGGATTAAAACTGAAAGCCGTTTACAACTCCCTGTAACGCCGAATTAGAGCGCAGCTCTTGAAGAGGAGGAGGGAAGGGTACTGAGGGGAGGGTATACCCTCATCCTCCTTCTCCTCCTTCTCCTCATTCTTCAATCTCCTCCGGGGCTCTCGCGCGGTGCATTATGGGACATTTCCCATAATGCACCGCGCGGTTACGCCGACGCCGCTCAAGCCGGAAACGGGCGCCTAAAGCCTGGTTCACATGCAGCGGTTTCGGCCCTAGAGCGGCGCGATTTCTGCTGTCGCGGCGCTCTGGCCAGCACCAGCGGTTCAGCGGCACGAGCGCCGCGACGGCAGAAATCGCGCCGCTCTAGGGCCAAAATCGCTGCATGTGAAACCCGCTTAAGAGCTGCGCTCTAAAATAATACATGACTTGCACTGACTTCACATCTGTGACCATTGTGGTGGTCTTGCTGCTGAACGCGTACTTTTTGCAGCACACATTTCGCTCCACCGAATTTGTTTCTTTTTTCCAGAGATGAACAAGTAGGAAGGAAGACCAGCATGGTGTAATGACGTCACGTGCAAGACACGTGTAGGTATAAAAAAAACCTAAATACTTACCTGGGTAGGAATTAAGGACCTGGAGTAACAAACGAGAGAATAACATGTTTGCCCCTTTACCGTGTATGCAGGTTTCTAGTAAAGCTTTAATTATTTTAAACTTATAATAAAGCAATAAGTAACAACAAGTGGTACACGAATGCAGCGCCAATATTTGTCGTGGTCGAACTGAAAAGACGATTAGTTAAAACGAGCAATGTACCCATGCTTTTTCGACGTGATACTCGCACAGCAGTAATATTTATTAAAAAATAAAAAAATAAGGCAATATTTGGTGCCTAACGATCGATCGACCGATCGATGATGTATTCTGGTTGCATAGGAGTGTGCTAGTGGAAGAAAAACGTCGTCAAGTAAGTTTACCAAGTAAGTACTTGGTAAACGTCATTTAAACACAAGCAGATACGCTGACAGATCCTCTTGTCAAGGGAACGACTGGAGGCATCTTTCTGGTGAAAGGGCCTAAGTGGCTCCTTTTACCTTAAGCACCCAAGCCCAAGGCGTCGGAAGCAGGTCGGGGTGAGTGACGGAAAAACGATCGTCAGTTTTCCCCGAACCGAATTCTCACTACTTCGGTTTTGATGCCATTCAAACTGGTGACCCACTAGTCCCAGCATGGTGATGCTCGCAGCAGGTGACAGGTCGAGTGATCCAAGGTAAAGTTTGTTTGCCTTGGGCCACTTGAGGACAAACACGTAGACAGTGTCGTTCACCTTATTCGCCGTGTACCAGATACTCGAGGTGAGCGTGTCATTCTGGTGCTTCCAGGGCTTCGAACCATAGACTGCTTCTCCGTTCACACCAAGCCAGGTGCCCAGTTGGAGCAGCCTCTCTTCGAAGATCGGATCGATGATGCCGTCTTTAGTCGGTCCGACATTGATGAGTATGTTGCCGTAGCAGCTCACGGTGCTGGCCAGCTCACCTATGAGCTCTTGGACAGTGCGATAGTCGCTGACCTCGGCGTTCCTCCTGTATCCCCAAGAGAACTTGTCGATGGTCATGCAGTTCTCCCACTTGTGTTTCTGCAGGACCCCGGGGTTGTAATGGTCGTCGCAGTTGTAGAAGTCGCCGTGCTTGCAGCGCAGTCCGATGCCCCAACGATCGTTGACGACCACGCTGGAGTTGACGGGGCTGTCATTGTAGAGCCAGGCCAGGAATTGAGTACTGTTCCAGTAGCTGTCTGGGGCCTCCCACTCTCCGTCGGACCAGATGACGTCGGGTTTGTACCTGCGGTTGAGTTGACGTTGCGAGATTAGTTTTCTGAAAAAGTCAGCCTTTAGAAATAGAAGTCACAATAAATGTTTAATTCCTTTCTAGTAACAGTGTGAGCACGGGTAGGCATTGGAAAAAAAAAAAGAGGAATTCGCGGTGAAAAGCTGGTTAGGGGCGCCTCTGTTTTTCCCAGTGTGCTTGCTCTCGTTCAATTGAAAACTGCCAGCACGTTGGAATTTTAAAATGTGTTATCAGATCAGGCGTGGACCCAAAGTAGATGTGTACGCCAATCAAAACTAATAATGTCACTGGCAAAACGGCGAGCTTACTTAAATCAGAGAGCACGAAAACTCTTCATTAGAAGACGAAGAAGAAGAAGAAGAAGAAAATAAATGGTGCTATGGAGAATTTGGCAGCCTTGAAATGGCGCCGGCTACTCCAAAACTTGAAAGTGATATGAACTAAGACCTAAAAACGTAATGATTAAAGAAGGAAAGAAATGAGTACGAAGTAACAGCACAGGCCTGACGCAACCACACCAATACACACACATACACACACACGCACGCACAAAAAAAAAAAAAACGGAGCGTTACAGAACACTTGCTACAAAACACAGCACAAAACAGTTGATGCAGTTGATGCATTTCTTGTCAGTCTGTTGCTTGTCTCATTTTCAGTTGGGATAGAGCACATCACTTACACTCACGCTACATACTGTCACGCTCACTCACTTGTGCACATAGCTACAAATATATACAACCATAGGCGTACGGCATATGTCTGTACTTAATATTCGTATAAAAGTCCACTGTCTTTTAAAAAGTCACAAATAATGTTTAGTGCTCTTTTGAGTGTTTTTCGGTTCGCCCAAGGACCCAAAATCTTTGCCAAAGATAAGGGACGACTGTCCAATAGTTGAAGTCGAGTTTTCATTCGATGCCTTTCACTGGCGTAGCACTGACATTCTAAGAGGATGTGATTAACATCCTCAAAAGGATCACCACATTTGCATACTGGGGTCACACGATGTCTAATTCGATGTAAGAAACTTCCAGTAAAAGCCACTTCGAGTCTTAATCGGTGCAGGAGAGTGTCGTATTTCCTTTTTGTTCCGGAGTATGGTGGAAATTTAAGGTCCGGGTCAATATGCGGAAGGAGAGCGTCTAGAGATTTCTCAGTGAACCATTGTCGTCGTGAATATTCCTCTCGGTAATGCCGAAGTAGTAGTTTGGCATCTGTGGGTGTGAAGATGGTTAGTTCTATTGCGTCATATATATAGGCTTCTGTAGCCAACCGATCAGCTTCAACGTTTCCGGCAATTCCACAATGGCCTGGGATCCATTGGAGACGTATCGAGTGCCCAAGACTCTCTGCATGGACTAGTGTCATTTGAATTTGATACAGTAAAGGTCCCAAAGAGGACCGCATATTTATACCCTTCAATAGTTCTAGTGCGTTCTTAGAATCTGTCAGTATGATCCAGTTGTCTGGCTTATTAAAAGTGTCAATAAATGTCGACGCTGAAAATATCGCATGCAGCTCGGTCGTTGTTGAACAGACATGGTGCGAAAGCCGAAAGCATTTGTTTACATTAAACTTGGGAATAGTAAAAGCAGAGGTTGAGCCTCGATTTGATGTCGATCCGTCTGTATAAACATGAACAGCAGTGTCGTAGTGAAGTTGTATATGATCCAGGGAGAGCATTTTTGCCACAGTAGAGTCTACAGATGATTTAGAATCAATTCTAGATATGTCTGTTTGTATCTTCAGTGGCGGTATTGTCCATGGGGGCATTGTAGGTTAGGAAGCCAATGCACATGGTTTGGTACGCAAATTGGCAATGTAATAAGAAGTTTGCGAAACTGGCATTGAATTCGTTGTCGAAGAATGTCTTGACACAAGGGACGGCCACCGTCGTGTGTGGCTAGACGAAAGTAGTGTCGACATACTTCTTGAGTACGGAGGACAACCACTGGAGGTTCTCGGGCCTCCGCGAATACGAGTTCAGTAGAAGTAGCCCGTGGAACACCTAAGCATATGCGCAGACTTCGTGCAATCATATAATTTAATCGCTTTTCTGATGTTGGTGAAATTCCTTGTAGAACTGGTATTGAATATGCGATTGTTTGTCGTACAAGAGCTGCATGGAGAAGAAGGAGATCGTCCGTTGACCCTCCCCATCTCGCACCCGCGATACACCGAAGTACGTTAACGATAGCATTCACTTTTTTTTTCAAGCATATCAATATGCCTCGACCATGTAAGAGAACAGTCTAGCACGACACCAAGGAATCTGTGCCACTTGACTCGCTCGATGTTTTGTCCTCGTAGATGGAGCTTAAACCCTTTGAGGTGTTTTTTAGTGAAGGGTAGAACTGCAGATTTTTTAGCTGAGATGTCCATGCCTCTCTCACGAAGGTATTTGTATGTCTCATCAAGGCCAGACTGCAACTGCAATTGTAAAGTTTCTGAAGAAGAACCAGATGCCCATATGCAAATATCATCTGCATACATCGAGATTTGGAGCGTTGGAGGGAGTCGCTGGGGTAATTCAGCCATGACAACATTGAATAAAGTAGGGCTAAGTACGCTACCTTGTGGAACCCCATGTTTTAGCTCATGTTCCGCGCTGTTTCCTTCATTTGTGGCTACAAATATCTTGCGATGGAGCAGGAAGTTTTTTTATCTAACGTACAACCCAGTCCTCTCGCACTTTCAGTTGAATGAGTCCGTGCAGAACATGTGTGTGGCTTACGGTATCAAAGACATGATGAATGTCCAAGAGGACTGCTATATTATGTTCCCAGATGCGCGCTCGTGCTCCACTGTGGTAACAAAGTCAAGCACGAAGTCAATAGTGCACCTCCTAGGCCGAAATCCAGTCATTTGTTCAGGTAATACGCGATTTGATTCTAACCACCTGGTTACAGAGGACAAGTCTCCGTCCAGATCTCTTTGGGACCCGCATCCCAAGCATTCCAGTTCCAGGACGCGCTCGATGGCCACAGCGTGTATCCTTCGTGATGCTTCCAGGTCAACACGACGTCGAGCCCCGGACTTGTAGAACAGATCCGCCCAGCGGTCGGGATCGAAGAGCTGCGCCGTGATGTGCGATGCGAACTCGGGTTAGATGAAGTCGGGCCTGTAGTTCTTGCTCATGATATCCACATATTCAGGGTCCTTCTTATGCCATGACCACCAAAATAGCTTGTTTTGAAAGCTGGGCACGGAAAATACTCCCCAGTGAAGGAAAATGCCCCCACTGGCTTCGTCGTACCTTCGTGACAGAGGCCGACTGTCCAAGGCACTCGTTCTAACCATTGCGAATACAAACGATGGTAAGACGTTAAAAATTACATTATTATTTTTGTCCGATATTTTATAAGGTAACACTATACTTCGCTTCACATCCCAGCGCAAACGACGCTTCGTGCTGATGAGGTACATCAACTATAAGTTTCTGGCAGGATGAAAATGGCAGGGAGGTCTTTCGGTTCATCGTTAAGAAAGAAATCTTCCACCGGTAATCGACTACAACATAGAGCAAACAAAACATTTATTATTTTAGTTCAAAACGAAAGAAAACAATAAATATCTGAAGATTTAGTATTACCGATTGTCAGGGGTCGATCAGATGAACTTTAAAGGTATCGAAAGTAGCTATTTTTTTTTAATTGCTGCCCAAAGCTTGCAGTATTTTGACATTTTATTTTCAGACAACTTACAAGCACAATGCAAAAAAAAAAACGAGTAAAAATTACACAGACAGCAGTAGACCTTAAATATATATATATATTTTTAAGATACACATAGCAAGATATATTTGGCACAAGAAGTTTCAGTTTGAAAGCATAATTAACAAACACCTTAAAAGTTTTCCTCCGAAATTCTTCAATATGATAGAGTTCCTCAAGAACCAATGTTTGAATTTTTTTTTCTTTTTAAATATAATCTCAAATAAATTGAGTTGAATTACCTCTAGAAGAACAGTTTCTATGCATTGCACATAAAAATATGAACGGCTTAGAAAGTGGCATTTGTTATTCCCGGTGCCCTCAAAGTTGCGTCAACGCGAAATCGGGAAAGTCGTTGCTTCAACCTCCTCTCAGACGCGATTTTGTTTTTTTCGCGAAAACAAGAAAGTATTGTATTTTTCGGTGTATATAGTTGGCGGACTACACATGTTTAAAAACTCAACTTTTCCCCGGTGAGGTCTATCTACAGTTGCGGACTATACAAGGTTTTGCATTTTCTAGATCGTTTACTGTGACAAAACGTGAAGAAGTTTATGAATAACGAAGCACATTAATGGTGATTTATGTATGGTACAAGCCCCTTGTGCCCTTTGTGAGCTAATACAGCAGACATTTGCCAAGATGTTCTGTGTATGATCATGTTTACGTTCGGATCAGGCACTAGTTGCGGACGATACACCGGGGGTGGACTATAGTTCGGAAAATACGCGACCTTACAAAAGCAAGGTCTGTTCTGTTGTGTAGACATGTTTTGCTACCTCATATAAAATTTAATTGAAAATAAAATAGTCATGACACCCCTATGACTGTCCTTGCCTGGACACACCCCTTTAGGGCTACCTCCCAGTCATGGTGTAAAAAAATCACGATTAAAAGGAAAATTAAGTAAACCAAATTTATTTGATTTAAATCAGATTCATTTTATTGAAATCAATGTAGCTTGAAAATAGTGATTCTTTAACCCTATAGGTATTTTTCAACCTGGTTGACTGATGATAATTTCGTCCGATCACTATTAACAATCCAGAAGAAAGAATTACCGTAAATAAAAAGTACACTGTAACTAACAACTTTCAGTTACTGTAATCCCCGCCATACTAGAACAAAAACAACCTGACTTTTTTTTAGGTAAATAAAAAATGCTTTTTTTTGTTCTGACGTTATTGTATGATGATATTACTTTTCTGGACTTGGTTTCTTTATTTTGCCTTCTGATCTTGTTGCAATAGGGCTTCACGTGGTTGACGAACAGAATGGAAAGTGAAAATCAAGCTCAGTACGCTCCGATTTTCCAAGAAGAGCACTTCTTTTTGCTTGTCCTTGAGCCGTATATAAATCTTTCTTGCTCGGCGATTCTTTGATTTAAATAAAATCATATGCACATCAAAAGCAGCAAATTAAAAAAAAATTCGAGAACATTATTGTGGGTTAAACCATTAAGGTAACGAGTGTCATTTAAACCACTATTTAATTGCGATTTAAGTCATGATTTTAATTATACTGATTTTTATTGCGCACCTTGCTCACAGTGCTGGGGCAGCTTCCTGGGTAGCATATAGAGGGGTGTGATTTTATTTCGAACAGGATTTTTATAAAAAGATTTGTGAACTAATTCGGTTTATGGAGGTGAGTTCTGCAGCCCGGGGGACATTATACAGGTGCAATCGCAGACTTGTTCGTAACAGGTAAATGATTAATTGTAATCAATCACATTTTTTTTGTAACCTTTTAACGCTTATATTACTTCTTTTCCTCCGATAACATTCGCTGTAATTCAGTTACTATTTTTCTGTAGTCAATTAAAAGTAATCAATTATGTTTCTGAAAGAGCTAAAATTATACAGGTAGTTTTTTACGTACAAAATCTCTGTCTGGCCGTGCGTCACTCGCCTCTGCGGACGCTGCGGAGAATCCGTCCGCGGACGATTTTTTCAGCTTTTCGCAGCTCCCACCTGAGACGCTTTCAACAGGCGGTCGCAACTTTTAATTCGTCACTCCCTAACCTCTTCCCAACCCTCAACTGGACTCGCCCCCATTTTCAGGAGTGGCCAACTGTTCAGGTTTTCCTTTTCAATAAAACGCTTACTAAGAATCCTGCAACAGTGAAGCGCTTCGCTTTCCAGAGGGCTCGGAAGCGTCCGTCCAAGTACTACGCACCCACGAACTGTTACGCCAAGTGTTTGTGCGCTGCAACACAATGGCGGATCCAAGGGGGGCGTGACTGAGGGCGCCCGCCCCCCCCCAAAACAAAGTCGACCTCTCGCTCCCGCTTCTCATGGGTGGACCCTTGCACAAGAAAGAATAGGAGAATAGTATCCTTAAAAATTTTCCGCCCCCCCCCCCAAACGGAGTTCTGGATCCGCCCTTGCTGCAACACCGCTCTTCCCTCAAGCGCATCCGTCGAGAGAGTTTTCAGCATCGCGGCAGGTATCCTCACCAGGAACGGGGATAGATGATTGACGTGAACTTAAAACGACAAGGTGTGAATGACAAAAAAAAACAAAAAAACTAAGCACTTTGAACATTTGTATGCATTTTTTATTTCGTAACAGAAAGTTTAAAAAGTAACGTGAAAAGTAATCAATTACTTTCTGGAAATGGTTTTAGATTGCGCCTCATCAGGTTTCTAATTGAAGTCATGTGTTTGTTTTCAGTAACTAAAAAGTTATTGAACAAGTTTTGGCTGATTATGCGACTTATTGAGGCAGTCATATAACTCACCTACACAAACCGCATTACTTCGTTTTCTCTTTTTAAGAAACTTTTTAGAATTAAAATTACACACCCTGAATATTTACGCAACTCGGGCTCTTTATTCCTTAAAACATACAATTTGTGCCAGTAAACGGTTTTCGAGTAGTTTTTCGGACCATTTCTCGTTTAAAAACAATTCAATTATATTCAATTTTTATTTCAAATCAAGTCATACAAAATGAAGAGCTGGCCCACAAAAGCAGCATTCTGCTTGTATGTGGGGCCATGCGACCAAATGAAATACATGTTGCTAACAAAAAAAGCTCCGCGGCACGAAAAAAAAAGAAGAAGAAAAGTAATACTGCGTAACAATGAAAAAAGCACAAAATTAGCAAAAAAAGAATATATGAGCACATTAAGGCATGAAACATAGGCACTCATAGCCAAGTCTACTCATGCAACATTGAAACAAAAGTACGAAATTTTTACAACGGTCAGGCTACGATATCTCCAACTCAGATGTTTGACACCAATTTTTTAGTTTTCTTTTCAATACCCTAGTGGATGCTATATTCATAAGGGACTCTAGAAGTTCGTTAAATAAAGAAGGATTGTAATGATGTCTATGTTTCTTTCCATACAGTGTGTATATTTTCGGAATGACGTACCTTTCAGTTCGTCTCAAATTTCTGTTTTTTATTTACGGCAGTTTTGTAGGAATTACTGAAATAGTTATTTGTTATTGCTACGTATGTAAAAAAGCTTTAAAAAAATTCCTAACTCTTTAGCTTTCTCTTGAGTTTCCAATAGTTGATATGAAGTTCCATATGAAATGTTGTTTACCATGTGTTTTAGTATCCTATCTATCGCTCTTGCTTTATATTCTGAACAATGACCGTACAGTGTAATACCGTACCGTAATGCAGCTTCCGCCAAAGATTTAAACACAAGCAATCTTATCTTCAAGCTGCACATACTTTTGAGTTTATACAGATACGCAGATATGACTAGTAGTTTTTTACAACAGAATCCACCTGCACATTCCACAGCATGTGCTCGTCAACAAAGACGCCTAAATATTGAACTGAACTATCGTATGCTAAAGGTTAACAGCTACAATTCAGAACACTGTACCAAGTGCAAGAAAATGTTTAGAGATATTACAATCTGTTTGAGCGGATTTCGAAAACACATCAGTTTCGTTTTGTGATCATTCACAGAAATATAACTTCGCAGCAAACCATCTAATTATCATATCAATGTCTCTCTGAAAAACAGAAATTGCTTCATCACTACTTCTCATGTGGTAAAACTAATACGGTGTCATCTGCATATTGAAACATTTTTGACTGAAGTGCAGAAATCCTAATCCATTCGTATAAATGTTAAATAACATAGGTCTCAAAGTACTGCCTTGTGGCACCTCGAATTGGACTTCAGCCGTGCTACTAAGGTTATTCATTATCTTAACTATTTAAAATCTGTCCTTGAAATAATTCTAAAAATATTGATATCAAGGACCCCGAAACCCCATACTGTATAATTTTTTCAACAATGAAGAATGATCGATGGTGTCGAGTACCTTTGAGTAGGCAATGAAAAGCGTTAGGACTATTTTGTTTTCATCGAGTGTTTCTTTAATGCAATCAGCGAAATCCTCCAGAAGAGTGATGGTACTTTTCTGTTGTCGAAACCCGCACTGCCTATCGCTTATGAGGGAAAATTTGTCGCAAAAATTATTCATTGCTATTTGAACGCATGTTTCGATTACGTGTGTCATGTTTGGTAGAACTGATATGGGTCTGTAGCTCCCGACAACTTGTTTCTTTCCTTTTTTGTATAAGGGCGTATATCACATATACTTTTAAACCCCCAGGAATATTTCCGGTGTGCAGTGTGTCATTCACTATTTTAAGCAAAATGTGTTCTACTTTATCGAAATTGTAGCGT
Organism: Ixodes ricinus; assembly: GCA_037355805.1. Classification (NCBI taxonomy): domain Eukaryota; kingdom Metazoa; phylum Arthropoda; class Arachnida; order Ixodida; family Ixodidae; genus Ixodes; species Ixodes ricinus. Next base: position 150,634 of record JAZHYW010025188.1, on the reverse strand, counting down.
ATGTCTCTAACTCGGATATTGTCGATTCCTGGCGCTTTTGTTATTGGCATAGCGTGGATGATCCGTGACAAATCACTTTCTGTCATATCTGGAAGGTAAGCTGAATTGGCGCAGCATGTTGGGGAAACGTCATTTAAACTGGTCGCCGGTATATCATTTTTAATTTCTTTTACGCCGTCGATAAAGCTTTTGTTGAACATTTCTGCTAGCGCGCTGTGGGACCTAGATTCTTTAAAATGTTTTGGATCGTATCATCAATACTATTTTTAGTTTTCCTGCCAATAATTTGGTTAACCAAGTTCCACGTTTCTTTCGGATTTCTAATCAAACAAACAACAAACAACACAAACAGGGATTGGAATAGATTACCAATGATCTAGTTATAGATAAGCCATGAGCTTGCACACATTTTATTGCAATAAAAAAGTTCGTTAACATTCACGACAGAAACATTACACTCCCTAAAATATGCATCAGGTGTAAAGCGTGTTTCACAAAACGTTGGACCAAAATATTGCTTCCACAGGAACAGTTGGACCTGCGTTTTGTGAAACACCGTGTACGCGTTTACAAGAACGGGAGCATCTCGCTAAGGCCAATAGTCGCATTACGGCCGAGAGTACATTAAGACCGAGAAGGGCAAAGGGCCGAGAGTGGCTTTTCGGCCAGTAATGCGACAAGCGGCCGAAATGACAGTGACCCGCAAGAACGGCCTCTGGGCGCCGCTATTCTGCTGCAGGCGGATGTAGATCGTCTGATAGTCAGGCCTGGCTAAGGAGTGCCCACGGTTGCAAGACTAGTGCCCCAACAAGCATTTTCCACGCACAATGGTCAGACTAGCTTTTGAAGCGGGGCTGCATGCAAACACGTATATAGATACACTTCCCAATAAAAGTAATTTCCATGTCGTCATCAGCACGATCTGTGAGTGAAAGTCACACAGAGTCTGCCGAGGATAATTGACACTTTATGTGCGCGCCATCTAGCAGCTACCGCGACGACTATCCGAGTCCGCCATTGTTTGGGCACGTACTCTGAGCATGTGTTGACAACGAGTGCTGCGTCAGCGTTCGGTGAGCACTCGGATCCAGTTACACGCTTCGTGTCTAAGCAATGGCGACCTCCAGTGTTGCTTGACGGACTTTTTGAAAAGGGTCTATTGCTCCGACGACATGAAATGAGTCTGGTGGAAAGCTCGCTTTTAGCACGCGATCAGCAGAGAGCACGCACAGCTATGGCGGCCACTATACGTGCCAACGTTACCGGATTAGCACAGTTAAGTGAGCTGCCCGTAGACTGCTTCCACAAACAGTATATCCCCGCCTCCCATCGTTCGACGCGCCACAGCCGGCTGCTATGCATGTATTTTTTCGAATATGTATGCTCCGAAGCACAACGTCTAGATGGCGTTTCATCATACTCAATCGAACACAGTTTTGAAACGAAAATCTAGACGGAGCTTCAAACGACGGAAGGCTATAACGGGAGGCGGACTAAGAGAGTGAAAGGGGGAGGGGTTCCTCCTCTGCTCAAGTTCCACAACTGAGATAATCTAGTAACGTTGATACGTGTCCTGAGCTGACGTCACACAAGAGGCCATTGAGGTGGCCTTGTTGCTGAGCACGTTTTTAGCCCATTTTGACACAATCTAGATTTGGTTACCTCGGAAAGAGCAAGCTAGAATGACTGCCGGCACAGTGCGATGACATCAAGCGTGAGTAATGTAAACAAAGGAAGCTAGCCTTATACAACATGACATTAAAACAAACTCGGATTTGAGGTAATGAAAGCAGTTAACGAGACGTCGGACATTTTCTGGCATCAAACGCATTTTCCAGATGATGCCCTCTCTAGAGCGCCCCTTCGACTTTAAGCACCCAAGCCCATGGAGTCGGCAGAAGGTCTGGTGTAAGGGGCGGGAACAGGATCGTCACTGTTCTCCGGGAGGAATCGTCGCTCCCTCCAGTACGATCCCACTGAAACAGGTCATCGTTAAGACCCAACATGGTAATCCTCGCCCTCTGGGAAAGAACTAGAGACTCCAGCGTCAACTTGTTGAACCTGGGCCACCTGAGGACGAACACGTAAACCAGGTCCATGTCCTTGTTGGTCGTGTACCAGATGCCCGGAGTGAGTGTGTCAGTTCTGGTGCTTCCAGGGCTTCGAGCCGTAGACGGCCTCTCCGTTCACACCCAGCCATCTGCCTAGCTGAACCAGTCTCTCTTCGAAGACGGGTTCGATGACGCCGTCTCTTGGTCGGCCCGATGTTGATGAGAATGTTGCCGTTGCAGCTCACGGTTGAAGCCAGTTCCTCGATGAGTTTCTCGATGCTGAGGTAGTCGCTCAGATTGGCGTTCCTCCGGTATCCCCACGAGTGCTTGTCGATGGTCATGGCGTTTTCCACTTGTGCTTCAGGAGGATTCCCGGGTTGTAGCGGTCATGGCAGTTGTAGAAGTCACCGTGATGGCAGGGAATGCCGATTCCCCAGCGATCGTTGACCACGACGCTCGACTTGACGGGACTGTCGTTGTACAACCAGAGCGAGGAACTCGGTACTGTTCCAGTAAGTGTCGTTGGCCTCCCAGTCACCGTCGGACCAGATCACATCGGGTTTGTACCTGCAGTTTAATTTTTTCGTGAGGACGTTTGTGACAATGAACATCACTCTATAGTCGCATGATAGCCGAAGAGACGCAGGGTGAGGTTTAATATACTTACCTGTAGAATACCGCGCAACCGCCCATACCACACTAAGCGCCCATCTCCCAAATTCGTAAGATCTGGAGAAAATATGCATAGTACATTTAAATGCAAAACTGATGACTGGACAAGCGCCCATCCCCATTACTTAGCGATTATCTCTAAATCTTGAATGGGCGTTTGCCCGGTATTTTACGGTATGCTTTTTACGTCGTGGTTTTTTTCTTAGGCGTCCTTATCATTGGCTGCCGGACTATAATAAGAAGCTTCGGACTCGCTAGCACTTCTAAGGCTGTCATTAACTATAGTCACTATTTAGAAGGATACAGACTACTGAAGGTGTTAAACTAAAGTGAGAGTGCAGGCGAGCTGGTTTAAGACTGACAAACCCTGGCGCAAGTGGAAAAGGCGGATCAGTTTCCAAAAACAATAAAGCACAAAACTTCCCTTGTACTTCCTCCTGTACAGACCTTATTATGCTTGATATTTATCTCTGGTGTTACGTACCGTAATATCCTGAGAAGTAGCCAACCAAAGTTGAGCGTAATCGGGTGAAAATAAGTGAGCGGGCTAACTGAATTCGGAGCGCAATAAAAGAAGCTGAATAGATATTAGTTTTATAGGTTTGTAGACCGCGGCAACAACGGGATATCAAGGAGGGGTGATGAACCTAAGAGGACTGTCCCTCCCAGTCAGCAATGTTCTTTTATCTCCTCGCCTTCGCTTAGGTTAACACCATTTCTGCCAAAGTCACGATCGGGTGATAGGGCCCTATACTTAATAAAAGTGGACTAGATTACGGTGTTTTTGAGAAAATAGCAAATCCTGCCAAAAATAAGAGTTGGTTATATTTCGGGGGGGGGGGCATCTTCGGGGATACACATGGTATGCTCGGAGTTGCACAATGTGCTGGTTAAGGAGCTGATACATGGCGAAACGATGATGACCACAGGGCAAGAGCGAAGACCTCTATTCGTCGGGGCGGCTGAACTGTTCAGGGAGGGCCCCAAGATGAAGCGCCTTCTCTGCATTAAGCTGGACTCGGTTTTGGGCGATGAAAGCATGCGAACTCTGCAGTTGTTTTCTTCAAAAGCAGTCTCTGAGACGTGGCAGTTAATCGCTCTAGTGCAAAGCAATGATGTATCGCGACATGAACATGGCGACATGTGAATAGGCACAGTCAGCCGATACTCTTCAGGGGCACTGCTGTGAATTCAATAATGTGCCTACAGCGAACCTTACTAATATACCGTATAAACAAGGCTGTTTCATTTTTATTGTGTTGATGTCGATAGACCCCTTTCGAAAGTCATCGTGCCGGAATATTAGAAGGTCGGAACCACCGCACAATGGCGGAACACAGGCATCGAGGAACGTGCAAGTCATTCCATAAAATGGTCAACGTCGGAATCTGCGGCCAATCACTACGAGTCCGACGAGCTAAAGAAACAGCGTCGAAAGTGCAACGTGTCACTACGGGCTCACCACCTTTCTCGTGGGCGTGCTCTTTTTCAGTGTGCCGTGACGTTAAAGTTTTAGTCCGCCATTGCGCAGGTAGATTCCTTAGCTGCCAACAGAGGGCAGTGGCTTCAGGCGGGGCCCGGTCTATTATAAGAATTTGTCTACGATAAACAATAATAATTATTTCAAAAATAAGGCACCTGTATTGCACAGAACCGGGACTCCACATGATGACTAGTTTGTTGGAGCTATACTCCACTTACTGCCTGCCTTTATCTTTCAACATGCGCGTTTTTTTATGCGCACTGAATTAGAACAAACAAAGCATGTGTATAGCTCTTGCGTAAGTTGTTCAGGGGTCACGGCTTAGCGGCCGTGCAAATTCTCTGCAAGCATGTTCACAAAATAATACGAAGACAGAACTTCGCAGTCAACAACCAGTGGGAAACGTTTCTTTCGATGAGGAAATTCAAGAGTCGCTGCGAAAAGTCATGGTCGCCATTGATTCCGGGAATTCCCCAGAAAAACATCAGCGAGGAAGTTTTTGAACTCCAAGTCATGCCATGCAGTGATGTTTAATGAAAGACGTTGAAACAACGCGGGCGGAGAATTGATGCTTCCTTCAAGGAATGAATGGGAGCCGATCGGCTCGTGGATGACCCGAACTGCTCCGAGGAAAATTCAGGGTGTCACAAGCTCGAGCGCACCTCGCGTTCGTAGCAGCAAAGGCACCGTCGGTGCGTTCGTTCAATGCGTTTGGCGCTTCTCCTCACCTACAGAAAGAACGATGCGGCTTTGCTGACGGTCTGAGGTTTAAAGTGTTGGATCCAGAGGCGTTATTCGGGCAAAAGTTCATTTTAGTTTCGTAGTTGCTGAAGGTTTACGCACAACGTGTAATAAAGCTGAGAAAAATGGAAGCAAAACACACTAAGAAACCAAAAAAGTCTGTGTTGTCTTTCTCGATAAACACGTGGATGATTCAGTCGTGCGAAGAACAGGAGGATCCGAGAAACTGATGCTAAAATATAGAATTAGACCTGTAAAATGCGGTGAACGCAGGGACAATGAGACATTGAAACGTCATGGTTGTTGTCCCTGTGCATATCGCGTTTTTGAAATCTAATGGTATTCTTAGCTTCGTCATTCGCTACGATCCTGCTGTTGTTTGCTCTGATTTATTATATCTTCCTGTTAGATAGGGAAGGGAAACAATTGACTTTCTTAGAATGCATAATTAATAATTTAAGTCACACAATGTTATTAATGGTAATTGTTTTCATGATAGGTAGCAGGTAAGGTAAGATAACCATAAAAACAGTCACCTGTTCTTGTTACGTGAGTTTATAAGGAACAAGATAGAAGATTTGATGAGCGAGTGCGTTGATGCACGTTAAATCACCACCATGTATAGTAGCGAAGGCTTGGGTTGCAGACTGCCATAGTTGAGACTTCGATTTTCGCTTCTACCGATTTAGACATGAACAGTGCATTGTATTAAAGTACCTTGGTACTTCTTCTTACAAGTAACGACAACCAATACAAATGGCACAGCACATTCCGCTGGAACAAAATGGCGCCATCCAGTTCAAACCTCTGCTGTGCGCCGCCATTCGATTCTTAAAACCTGCACCGTCACGCAGTTGACGCTTCAAAAAATGTCGCTACTTGTGGGAAGCTCTTACCTAGGAACTCTACATTGTACCGGTATGCGTATGTAATATGTGTAGCGTATGATGCAGATCAGCAGCGGCAGCTTAGTAGAAGGCAATGATTAAATTCTGCCTCTTCAGGGGAAACGCCTCTAAACCTCCAGTGCAACAGATTTGCAAGTACGCCCACCCAAGCTCGAAAGTTTCATCTTCGAATATTTTTACGAGAAAACTACTTCGTTTCACCTCAAATCCAGACGTCTCTGACGCTACGAGCTGATGGTATTAATCACACAGCATCAGAACCGCACCATCATGGTGTTCGTCATGTTTCTGTACGTGTTCTATCATTGCTGAACCAATCATAAAAAGAGAAAGCCCAGTGACTTGCACTTTTAACACTGCTTGGCTGGTCACATTACCGTGTAGCGTCGGCTGTGTCTAGTCTTCAGCCGATCCGTGTTCAGAGCTTTGTATATCTACTCGCATTCGCTCACTTTATTTGCGACACCAGCGAATCGGAAGCACCTAGCGGGAAAACACTGGACTGGCCGGAACAGGTCCTTTTACGATTTGTGCTCATCTCCTGTGGCTTCCGTGATTACATGTTGTCGGTGGTTGCCGCGATGGAAAAGTTTTCCCTGTAACTCGGTCGTTACTGTCGTATCAGCTTGTTTCCAGATTGTTCTGCCCGCAGCCTACGCAACTGCGTGAACAAGACAGTCTGCGTTTATCAGCGTTCATGAGCACCGTGGAAATTAGCAGTAGGCAGTTCTTCCGTCGCACTCCTCGAAGAAACTCAAGCCTCTGGAAGCTCGCTTATGCCAACACATCTCCGCAGGTTCGAAACGCGGAGAATAAAAATCGGGGCAAACCATATTGAGTTTAACGCTTGCTTGCGGATATCCAGCGTTGTGCGTTGATCTGGCACTTGGCACGGCACGACCTGTTTTAGACCGCCATATTTGCCCGATAGTGGCGTCCCCTGTAGGTCGCTGGAGTCACGAATACCGAGGTCGTCCTCGGACAGTTCAATCATCGTTTTTAATGTTCCAAACAACACGTCCACTTTAGCGTGATTCATGGATACACACCTTTCCTACGTTTGCAAGTACGGCCTCTGGGAGCCGCCATCTTGCTGCTGGTGTGTGTAGATCGTCTGGTAGTCAAGCATTGAGTGCGTTAGGTGAAGACTCTATGACTTCGACTCAAGTCTGTCCGTCGTTCCCCTGAACGTGCTTTTAGTGCCCCTCCGAATGCATGCAGTTCGCGCCTTCTATGTGAATTTCTGGTTGTTTTCCTATTGCTTTTCTTCAGGGATGAGCGTCCCTAGCAAGAAACCTTTCCTAGGGACGTTGTCATCGACAAATACATGGGAGCTCGACGTGAGGTTAGGAATTGGCAGATAAAAATAAATAATTTTTTTGTAAGCATTGTGTCTTCTCCATTTCGAATCATGAAGCCATTTTCTATCATCGCAGTACCATAAAGTGGCAACAAAAGCCCGTAATAAAGTTTCAAAACCGGTTTTGCCTTGCTAGCAGACGACACGATGGCTTCGCGGGTTCGAGTGGTTCTTTCTGAATTAGCCTGGCGGTTGTGTTGAATGAAGTTGGTGATGATCGACGAAATTTTTATTCTCGGGGTCAACTTCCTGTGGGATTTCGGAAGCGAAGAGTGCCAGTGCGCAGCGTTGATCCGCTGCGCGAGCGCGCGAGCGCCTTCCCGTGAGGCTTGCTTCCGCAATATTTTAGATGAAAACACTGTGAAGCCAAATCACGTACGACGGCGACGTGAAGTGTATCAAGGTCAGTGTTGGGTAAAGTACATCTAAAAGGTACTTCAAGTAAAGTACAAAGTAAATGAGATGTGGTGTACTTCAAGTAAAGTAGTAAGTACACTGGATGCAATGTACTTGAAGTAAAGTACTATAAATACAATGTACTTTCAAAGTAAAGTACAAATGTTTTAACACAATCTTTCACAATGCCCTTTCATTCCCCTATACATTGATTTTTTAACTGGTATGCATCGCTCAGGGGTGCATGACCTATTTTCAAAAACAGCGGCGAATATTTAATAAAGTCAAGTGCCCACAGAGTAGTTTTTTTCAGGAACTTTGCCGAATTGACAAGTTCCTCTTCTGAATTTGGCGCCGCTTGCACTGGATCGTTGCACCCAGGGAGCCTTCATGTGCGCTTTGCTAGGGTGATGCCATTCTTTGTAATACCACTCGCCGACAGACCAGCAGCCATCTTGATTCTCGGCGATGATCCGTGGAGCTTATAACCCTCCCGGAAACAAGCACCTTATTTCGCAAGTTCGGAGCAGGGTTGTGGAACCCACGGAGGGAGGATTAGCGTTTTCCCCTCGGATGGGAGGACCGATGGACACAAAGGCAACTTTCCGGCGCACGGGGAAACAAAGAAAGGCACAAAATGGCGGTGGGAGACGGTCTGGGAAAGCGAAACAGGCAGTTGGCATCACCCTATGCGAAGCGCACATGGAGGCATCACCCTAGTTGCACCCAAGGTGGTTACACTAGGAGAGAGCATGACGTCCGCCCCTTACCTTCCGCAAGCAATTTTCTCATGAAGGAGGGTCCTGGCAAGCAAATGGTTATAATTAATCATAATGTGACACCTGAGATTGGGGTGCGAAAAAATTAAGGAACTTTCAAGTCGAAGGAAAAGACAAAAGAGAATGTCTCAAAACATTGTGACGTTCTCCATCTGTTGTCTTTTTCTTCGACTTGAAAGATTAACTTTTCCGCACCACAGTTTCAGGTGCTACATTGCGATTAATTTTGCTCTCCTAATATTTTACACCTCCTTGCTTGCGCTGACCAACCGAGAAGTAGCAAGAGTTCAAAAAGCTACGGTAAAGCCGCCCCAGAACAAACGGAGCGATGCGTCGTCTGCTCACGTTTCTGGTGAGAGTAGAATATCCCTCCCAGTATTTCTTTGGAGTTGACAAAGGTTCATATCGTGATGCAAATTTAACAAAACCATATTTAGAAAATGTACTTTGAAGTCTGGAATTGTACTTTCCTCAGAAAGTACCAGAAAAAAATACTTTAAGTAAAGTACAAGTACATACTCAGAGAATGTACTTCAAGTAAAGTACAAGTTTCCTAAACCTACTTGAAGTAGTACTTTAAGTACAATGTACTTGAAGTACTTCCCAACACTGATCAAGGTCGATGTGCAGGCCAGCACATGTTTCAAGGAGTTCTGGCAGCGCAGAAGTTGCTTCAGTGCACATTTATGGGATCAAACGAACTGTCCGTAACGTAGATATATAACTTACTTGATGCTATTATACAGCTCCTTCGCTATTTGAGGTCTTACTTAAAACTGAAGAATGAGTAGGCTTTTTTCTCACTGCGTTGATCGCAAGCAAGTACGAGACACACGAGCCTGAAGAACGAAGTTTGGGGTCTCGAACCGCTCATGTTAGAGTTAAAATAATTGCTCCTTCATTACAATGCACGTCAACTGCAAAATTAAAAAGAGGGCCCGACGCTGCTTTGATATCATGTTCTAAACAGATGCTTTTTTTTGCTGTATTTATAGCATATCTTCATGCGTGTGATGATTTTCGTCAGACAGTATCCCATATCGCACGTACAATTCGTATTTATAAACCTGATGAGTTTTCTTAGGCTTGCCATGTCCAAATACATACAAAATCAAAATCGTACCATTGTGCAAACGATTCAAACTGTTGCAGACGGCATACTTCAATCATTTCGTGTGTGTTCATCATGCGTTCGTCGTCTGCAACAGGCATCTCGAGACGTCTCGAGTACCGCAAGTTGTTGTCGCAAATATTTCAGAAACATCCGATTCTCGGCAAACTTCTGTCGTGGCAATTGTGGAATCTAGGCTTCCTATCTCTATCCTTTTGAGACGCTTAAATTCCAAGTCTGATTTTTGACCAATCGTTCTTTCGGAGCGAAATCCAGTCCCATGTATTCGTCCATAACAACGCCCCTAGCAACGGTTCGTTTGGATCGGTGACGTCACAATTACGGGGTCAATTGCTGAGGCGTACACACGGTTCCCAGACTGGCGCCCAAACAAAGCGTTTTTCCATCCACGGTGGCCAGACTATACTCGAAGCGCGGCTGTTTGCAAACGTCTATAGTTGGTTCCAGCTTAAAAAAAATATGCAGGGCTTGGCGAGTCTCCAGCGTCTTATTATTGCTTCATTACGAATGCTATTGCAGCATCCAGTCAACAAGAACGCCGAAGACCGAATCAGGAAGTGTGATCATAATAAGCTCAACTCTGCGTTTTTTAAGCTGCCACTGACTATACATGTATACGTAATCAGGTACAGTAGACCATTTTCAAAAGTCCGTCAAGCAACATTGGCGGTTTTCATTTTTTGGCCGCGAAGCGTGTGATCGGATGCAAGTTCTCGCCGAACGTTGACGCAACCCTCGAGTCTAGTACGTACTCTGTATACATGTCTAGATAACGGCCGACTCGAATGACTGGCGCAGCGGCTACCAGATGGCGCGCACTCTTGAAAAATGTCGAACATTAAACTATGCAGGATTCCAATACAGTAAGGCAGAAGTACAATGTATTAACGGCTTACCTTTCGACAATTTCCCTCAACTCGGGCATGGTCTTTCGGACGACGAAGTCGTTCGTCGTCCAGCGGGCAGCCTTGTCGGCCAGGTACAACGGATTGAACCACTCGTAGAGCGAGTGGTACAGCCCGAAGTGCACACCGCCTCCTTTCTTCCTGATGGCCGTGGCGAGGTCTCCAACCAGGTCCCTCTTGGGTCCCACGTCTCCGGCGTTCCAGTTCCAGGACACGCTCGAAGGCCAGAGCGTGTAACCTTCATGATGCTTGCTGGTCAGCACCACGTAGCGAGCGCCGGACTTGTAGAAGAGGTCCGCCCAACGGTCCGGGTCGAAGAACTGCGCCGTGAACTGGGGCGCAAACTCCGGGTACGTGAAGTTGGGCTTGTAGTTCTGTCTCATGAACTCCACGACCTCCGGATCTTTATTGCTCCATTCGGACCAGAACCACTCGCTTTTGAAGCTGGGCACCGAGAACACTCCCCAGTGGAGGAAGATGCCGACTTTGGCTTCGTCGAACCAGCTTGGCGAAGGACGCGTGTCCAGGGACTTCCAGTCCGGAGTGTAGCGTCTGGAGCTTGTGGATCCCAGACTGGCTAGAAAAAGTAAGAGCAATGAGCCTTGCATCATCTCGCTGGTACACCCGCGACTCTTAGAAAAAAGTTTAAAGAAGAACATGGACGTCGCACAAGGGGTTCGTTCTGTTATTAGGTCCATGTGGTCACTATAAAATGGCGAGAAAACAACAGGAGTCACAGCACGGTCACTTGGAGGTCGTCCGCCTTGGGTCTATACTATAGTGCCTCCGTATCTATGTGCTTAGGAACGTGATAGTAGGAAGTGGAAGCTGCAAGGAGGCGGGAGATACGCCGGTGTTTGATTTCACTCTCCGAATCTAAAGACTGGAAGCGGGGGCCAAGGTTTTATCTCTCTTGCAGCATTTACGTCAACCTTGCGCTGAAGTTGATGGATTTACAACACGCGGTGTGTTCACATCTTGTTTTATATCCAGCTAGCATCATACACTTTTTTCTAGGTTGTTTATTGTGAATTCAGGAGTAAGAAGGACATATAGCCTTCGGCATTGTTATTTTGAACACAGTGTGCTCTTTGTTCCTAATAATTCAGAAACGTGTTACTGAACGAAGGACCAGGAAAAAAAAAGTAAAAGAGTGCCAAATTTGCGCGCTCTGCGCCAAAAAAAAAAGAGAAAAGAAATTTATAATCTATTGTTCTGAACTGGTAGCAGGTATAGCCGACGCTTAAAGCATTACTTAATTACATAACTTCTTCTTAAAGGGAAACTGAGGCGGTTTTGTATTTTAGTAGAAACACTTAAATCATCTTCATTCGGCTTTCAGGGTCACGAATATCGAGATTATTTCTCAATTTGGTGCGCGGAGGCTGGAGAAAATTATTTTCATAGCACCGCTGAAGCCCCTCCTTCCCGGAGCATTGCGCCATAAATATTTTTGTTGAAAACCTCTCAAGAAAAAAAAATTTGTTATGACTGGTGTAAATGTGGGGGAATATACCTAGCAAGCTTGCAATTGCACGTGCTTCCCACACAAGCAACGCGCGCTTGGCGGTCGAAAACTAATTTTATGACGTAACGACTGGTCGGAGGTTTTTCGTGTTCTTTCGCGTTGAGTTGCATGTTCGGGGGAAATGAACGTGATATTTACATTCACTGGATAAAAATACTCCAGAATTGACCTCTCACTTATTTTCCTTCAAGAACCTCTTCAGCTTCCCTTAATAACTGAGGAAAAACTAAATGAAACGGAGACACTAGCTGCTGGTTGATAGTTTACAGGCGTACGACACTCTATAGTTGCATTGCTAACTTTATGTAGGTTCGTAATACACTCACATTCAATTAATTTTTCACGGCAATTGTCATATGATCAAAGTAATGAAGCTTGCATTACAAACATTCACGGAAAAAGCGTTTTCGTTGCGTAGAATTTAATAAGAAATTGGCTTACACGGCAATGCGCCAAGTCCTGATATTGTGTATTCAAAATGACGTGTTCTCAAATTGACAACACCGGCTACCGGATGTACATTCTTAAAACCGGAAAGGGTAAAGGCCGGGGAGTCAGAAAATGTAGTTAGTTGAGGTAGCTCAAAAAACCTGTGGAGTACCCCTTTAAGAACTCCCCTCTCCATCTTCACCCGTTTCCCCGCCCTACATTTTTGCATGCAGAATTTAACAGGCATCTCAGGACATCCGTACCCCCCTCCCTGAATCCGCCACTGGTGAGAAGTGCTGCCGACAGATGGCGTACGCCGCGTCGAGGGAACGCCGGCCGATTCTGGTTATGATAGCACGCATCCCGCAACCCAAATGGGCTGGCGCTCCCTCGGCGTGGCGTACGCCATCTGTCGGCCACACGTGTCGCTACGCGTGCATCGTCGGCGAAGTGACGGCGTGGATTGCCCTAAACAGGTTTCTGTTTTATTTCTTCTGAACGAGGTCAGGGGGGCTGTGTTGGACAAATGTTTCGTTCCTCTTAAAAAGAAACGGAAGTGACGAAATCGCGTTCGATTGGTTAGAGGCTCAAATGACGAAAGCTCCTCTTTCGTCGTTTGAACCTCTAACCAATCAGACGCAATATCGGCACTTCCGTGACTTCCGTTTCTTTTTAGGAGAAACGAAACATTTGTCGAACATAGCCCCCCAGTTCATTCCTTGATTTGTTTTCATTGTAAACTTCCACCACCTGCCTGCACCTCTGTAGTAAATCGCAGCACGATACGTTGAGAAACCGATTTGTGTGGGTCTTCTAAAGTGCCTTCAAAGCGTTTGCTTAGATGCAGTAGTTATAGTCGGCGACAAGTCAAGAGCGAAGTGGAAGTTCCTCCCACTTCTTTTCGGGTTAGCAGAGCGAAGGCTGGACAGAAGGCAAGCTCCTTTCCAGGGTTCTCACTGCTAAAGTGGAAAAAGGTGAGACTGCAGTCATGCACACGTTACTCGAAAACAAATATCGATTACAACTACAATTACTCTTGCTAAAAATATTCGATTAGATTACTTGATTAATTGAAAAGAAAAGTAATTTACCGTTACTTGAAAAAAGTAACCGTTACTTCTGAGATTAGATCAGATTTTTAAAACGACAGAGTTTTCTGCCGGTTTGAAAACCGGTAAACCATCCCCTTGTCGGAGTTTTGGTTGGAGGATTCTTCGAGGAAATTTGTGCGAATAAAGGGCGCCTTTAGAAACGGGAGGCAAAAAAGTAACTGTTCCAAGTTGTGTAAGTACTTTCAAAAGTAAGCGGATTACTCTTACGATTACCTCCTAATAAAAGTAATTAAATTATTACAAAATTACCCCAAAAAAGTAGTCGATTACAAGCACTTTGATTACAATTGGAATGAGTACCGTCCAAGTCCACTTCACCCTTAACATGTCACCTACTACAAGAGCTGAATACTCTTCAAATCATTACACAATTTCTTGACGATTCTTGTGCGAAAGATTGTACTTGCTTGTTTAAACTAAAATATTATAAAGCACCCTTCTCAAATACCGATGCGCACCCGTACGACCCACATCCCAAAATACGAAACGAAAGACACACATGAGAAATTAAAAGACAAACCTGGGAAAAGGAAGAGGGAAGGGGTTTGAGGAAAAGGAAGAGAAAAGAGGGGGACCAAGGGTGGCGAGTGACTTATATGTTTGTCCTGTGAAATAAAGCTTGTAGCTGCGTTTGAGACTTCGTCCGTGTCGTTCTGTGTTTTGTCCCTTGTCCATATCCCCAGTCTCGGGTTTACAACTATGCTCACTTTACACCAGCTAGCCTGCACCCTCACCATTGCTGCATAAGTAGTTTTGTTAGTCGACTTCACAATTTTAAGTGGTTCACAACAACCTCCCTTATTTTATGCACGAAGTATGCAGTCTATATCCGGTGCTTTGCGCCAGGATTATTTTATTAAAATATTACAAAATGGAAAGCTATTAGAAACGGGTGCAAGAAAACAAATGTCATTTACGTGCATTTGAGTAGGAAGGTATGGTAGACAACCTTGGCTAAACGCACGTGCGTTCTTCATTCAATAATGTGTCATATGGTATTATAGAATATAAGTTATACGGGTGAACGTCTTTTTATTTGTTTGTTTTGTCTTAACGCGATATCGTTTAGGAGCTCGCGCCGCAGAAAAGCCGGCGTCAGTGGGACGGAAAAATCCTGATTGGTCGATAGGGTCATGACGTCACAACCGCGTGTGACGTCACGCCACATGACATCGCGCGAGAACTTCAAACAACCTACAACGCTCACGAGTGATGTCACGTGTGACGCCACGCCGAGGCGGGATTCAGTTCAGTTCAGTTGGTTTATTTTTCTCCAAACAAGGAGAGGAGGGAGAGGAGGAGCTAGAGAAAAAGCTGCCATTTCAGCTTGACGAGGCCTCTACCTCTCTTTACAGCACAGCGCAAAACAGGAAATCTGCAAATGCACATGCAGAACCAAACAAATTCATAATAAACACTTGTACCAGATTTAACACGATTCAGAAAATAATACACCAAAAAGGACTTTTTCACATTTTGTTCCTCATTCATAAAAGATATCACTCTCCACCAGGAATTCTTTAATATTTCTCTTGAAAATCAAAAAGGAACACTGAAAGTTTACCTTTACTTCAATCTTGTTTACCAAGGAGAAAACTTGATAATCCAATTGTTGCTTGCCATAAATAATTGATTCTTACTTTAGGTTTTTTCCAAATATTTTTTTTTCAAACCCATGACCCTTCGGTTGCGAACCAGACTTGGCCAGACACGCTACCAACTAGGCTATGCATACATTTTTTTTTCTTGATTGTCTAGGCTACGCAGACACGCTGGCTTTAGCTGAAGTACCTTATGCAATCGTAGCACAAAAAATATCGATAACATCTGTATCTTTTATTGCTCCAGCTTCTCTTGTTGTATTGTCTAGGCGCAAGAATCTGGGCACAAAATCTAATCCGCAAAGAGTCAAGTCATGAAGATCGTTGAAATACTTATCGTTGCCCGTTGTAAAAGAAGAACAAAAAGAAAAAAGGACAGCGGAATTTGGAGTTATCGGCTATTTTCGTTCCATAGCCACTCCACAAACTTCTCGAATCAGATAGCATTCCTATTGTGTAGAGTGGATGAGGGGAGTTGTTTGTTCGCTGCACAGCGTACAATCGTAATCACGGCCGCAAGAAAAGCTTTTTTTTTATTGCATCATTTGGATATTTTGACTCTAATTCACTAAAGCCACCGAACGTTCCTTAGTTTAACAAGGCTTGTTGTTGGGCTAGTTAGTGCGTCTTGCTAAAAAAACAAAAAAAACGATGTAAGCGCAAACAGCGACAGACACGAAGAAGGGGACACAGATGGGGATCGGTGGCCGGCTGTTAAAGCTCACCGCGGTTCTGAGCATCGAAAGTTGTAGCGCTGCAGAACTCTGGGATCCTGGTTCTAACCCACCACGGCACGTTTTGATCTGGATGAGCGTCGCACCGGCATGCGTTCGTGTATGGACACTGCGAGGTGCAGGTTAAAGGCCCCAGCCTATAGCAGTGGTACTGTACTCCGAAAGTACGAGGTATGACTGATGAATCTGTAGATGCTTGTATGCTGCACTTAATCAGACTGAACTTATTATGCGATCAGTTCTGTACCATCGGCAATAACTCTTACCCAATGTTGGTAGCCAGAACCGTCGCTGATAAGATGACCCTAGCTGAGATACTGAGAACTAAACTTACGGGGACAACGACATTGTTAGTTATCTGTGGGTAGCGCTCTACTGACGCCATCGAGCACTAACACCGCGCTCGTGCTATATTTGTGGCGTACGCTCGATCGAGAAAGGTGGCGTCGAGGATCCGGTCCACAGTCTGACTTGGGTTAGCACTGTGCTCTCTGGAAAACCACTGCAGCATGGACAAAGCGGCCCCTATGGTTTGATGTTTCATTTCTGTTTGTAATGCAGGAAGCATCGCAATTTTAAGTCATAAATGCAATAAGGAAACTGTCAACGCATCTCACTCGGCTATTTTGAGGATACAGGCGATCGTCCACCGCCCTAAGAGATACGAACGCGCTTTCTGCGTGCACGTTTTTCTTCCCGTGTCATTGCGAAAGCGCCCATGCGAGCAGACTGCGTAGATGGTTAATGTACATTTTTTTTTCTCTGTTTATTGTTGACTCTGGCATGTACTGCGTGGCAGGCACGTAGCCGGGATTTTGATTCGGGAAAGGGGAGGGGGGGGCGCCCATGACAAAATGCTTTATGAGGGGGAGGGGGAAGAGGAGGCCCCAGCAAAATGAAAGCTTTCGGGGGGGGGGGGGCTTTTTGGATACGTGCCTGCTGCGTGGGTAAATAAGTTTATGTTGCGAATTACTTTACTTGGGTATTCTCTTGGCTTACTTTTTTCTTCGATTATTTTCAACCATGTCATACCGTCTTAAGTGTAACAGAATTTAGACATTGTACATGGGGCGTCCAGAAACGAACTACGCAGCTCGACGCTTGCGTAGTTCCCTATCATTGTGGCGCCGGTGTCGTTTGTGCGCCGCCTATTGAACTGGATCCTCAGGGTTTTCACGTCATTTTGCTTCCGCTCTTTTTTATTTTATTTTTTTATTCAGAACATACTGCAGGCCAAAGATTGGCCCAAGCAGGAGTAAAATACAACTAGGCACTCTTGAAACCAAAAATAAAACACATTGATATACATATTCGAGGCATAGGTCAATAAATACAATACAAGAGAGTGACGTGCAAAATACTAACATGCAAGGTTTTTATACAAAAAAGTAAGCACATCTAAGAAAAATAACCATCAATGGCCTCACAAAAATCGGCAGCCTCAAAAACGCTAGAAGGAAGAGAGTTCCATTCCGAGATGGTGCGGGGAAAGAACGAAAATTTGAAATGATTAGTGCGTGCAGAGATTGGTGTTAATGAATATTGATTATGGTGCCTCGTAGGTCGTGTCATTAACGGGATGAGGTGATTATGTGTGCCAAGCCATACATTGTTTTGTACCATACGAAATACAAATTTTAGTCTGGAGAGCTTCCTACGCAGCTCAAGTGTAGCTATGCCATTTGTTTTCATGAGGTGTGATGGTGAGTCTAATCTTTAAAATTTTCCATAGATGAATCTAACCGCGCGCCTTTGAACCATTTCCAACTTCGAAATGTTATTTTTGTGTGAAGGGATCCCAGACAAGGCTGGCGTATTCAAGTTTCGATCGCACAAAAGTGTTATAAGCTAAAAGTCTGACACTAGATGGTGTTTTCATTAGTTTGCGCCTAAGGAAACCAAGTTGACGGAATGCGGATGAGCAGGTGTTATCGATGTGTGTATCCCATGACAGAGTCTTAGAAATCGTCAGTCCAAGATACTTATACCCTGAAACTTCGCGCACAGGGGAGCTACAGACATCGTAAACAATATCAAGTGGAATTTTTTTGTTGGTAACTTGTAATAAAATAGTTCTTTCTGAATTTAATTTCATTTGCCATTCGGCACACCAATCTGCAATTTTTGAAAGTGAAGAGTTTAATGCATACTGGTCGGATGAGCTGGTTATATATTTGAACAGAACACAATCATCCGCAAAAAGTCTAATGCTTACACTTTCATCGATGACAGAAACAATATCATTAATGTATATTAGAAGTAACAAGGGCCCCAGAACGCTGCCCTGGAGTACACCCGAAGATACACGCAACCCATTTGAAAATTCCCCACCAATATCAACGAACTGTTTACGCCCTTGTAGGTATGATTTAATCCATTTAACAAAAGGAATCGGACGACCAACATTTTCTCATTTAAAGACTAATTTTTCATAAGGGACCCTGTCAAAGGCTTTACTGAAATCCAAGAATATTACGTCTACCTGACCAGATTTATCGAAACTAGTGGCGAAGTCATGGACCATGGTTAAAAGTTGAGTTGTGGTGGAAAATTCCTTCCTGAAACCATGTTGAAAGGGAGACAAGATGTTGTGTTTCTCCAAGAAGGAGTTTTATCCCACCATGTACCCTGCTAGCTGCCCACATTGCTCAGAGTACCCCTCCTTATACCACGTCACGTGGGCCTGCAAATCCCACCCATCCCTTCCCCCCATCTCCTCCCCTTCCCTCGTAGACTTGGGAAGCTGCGTTGCTCAGCTCGCACCCGGACGACCAGCGTAGTCTGGTTGAGCGGGCCAAGGCAGCAGCGGCCAGCACTGGAACCCTGGACTAGGGGCCCCACCCATCTTCGGATATTTCCATATTCAAATAAAAGTTTACATCATCATCATCCATGAAGGAAGAAATTAAGTTTGGAATAATATGCTCCATGAGTTTGCAACATATACATGTGAGAGAAATGGGAGTGATTCCGCACCCGTGCCTCATCCGTACTTTGTATACGACGAGCCTCCTCGGTCTATTGAATACTGTGTCAGAGCACGTGTCAGAGTACCGCACTCCTATTCTTCAAACCCGAGGTTACACTCCTTATACATCATACAAAAGACAGTGTGCATGCATCAGATTCGAACCCGAGTCACCGCGAGATCCGTGCTTTGAATGCCGCATGGCCCGGCAGACGCCTGACTTCAGGGACAAGCATCAAACCCCCGGTGGCTCCACTTGCGCCCGGCTCGAACCCAGCCCCCTATGGTATACAGAGATCAGTGTGTGTAAGGTACTTACACTCTTCTTATGATATAATTTTTGTACATATATCGCGAGAAAAGGTAGCGGAGAAGGCGCACATGCAGGTAAAAGAAATCGGGAGCGCCTACTTTCCCGCAAAGCACATGAGAGGGCCAATCTGTGGCATTGAGCATGCTTGGAAGCATGCTCAATGCTTCCAAGCGTATAAAAACTTACACCTACTTTATAACAAAAAAAAAAAAATTATGCTCAGTTTTGTAACGGATATTGTATTTATTTTCTTTTAGGTTTACACGTTTATGGGCTCATTCGCCGAGGTCCCTCCATACAGATTGCATCGATTCGGCTCTCACCGAGTGTTTTGCGATTTCTGAGTGCACGCCCAACTTACGGAATGCAATATGCAGCGAACTTGCAAGAAAGAAGAAGAAGAAGAAAAGTCCAACCTCGCCGTGCATCGCAAAAGAGGTATCGGTTTTATTCGACGAACAGACTACGAATCCTACAAGGGCCCGGCGGGAGCCTCGTCAGCTGGCAGCGCATCTCTTGCTGCTGCGTAGTTCTCGTCGGTGTGTATGTAAACAAAATAAATCCTGCCAAGCGCACGAGAAGAGAGGAAACCCTACCTTTATCCGGGGGAAAAAATTAAATGTTTGAAAACAACAGCCAACAAGAAAGAAATTGGACGAGGAAAGCCCCCTCTTAGATGAAACGTACTATACGTTGAGAGCGGTGGTCGGATTTACGGAGTCACGCTACGGTGCAAGGTCGTAAGCCTTCCATGCTTTGTGTGCGTTTCAAGGGCTGTTTTTCTCCCTCTCTCTCTCGGTGTCTCTTCTCTCGACCGGCTCTGATGTCACGCTGCTCCGGTGACGTTGCTGTCGGCACGACACATGCGCAGAGACGAATTCGCTTCACGCGATCGAATCTGTTCGGGTTTCTGCGCATGTGCGTTGCCCACGCCTGGTGTGGGCAAAAGCGGGCTTGGTCGGAAAAGTGCGTCTGGGCGTGCACCGCGTGACTGTTAGCGCGCAAACACGACTTCGGCGCTTATGTTTTCATACTTTTCTTTGAAGGTATAATGGCGGATATAAAAATGTACCGCAAGGGTTAACAGCGCAACAAAAAATTTCCACTAATATAAAAAAGTTTTTTAATTATGTGCATTTTTAGTAGTTGACGGACGAGGTCGAAGCATGAACTGCACCTTTAAACTACGAAGTGCGCTGAAAGGTATATTAAAAGGTGCAGTTAAGCATACTAAAAAATGCTTCGGGTGCACTTTTACACAATTGGCATAACTAATTTTTATTGCCCTTTTAAGGAGGGAATCGTGCTATTTCTTCTTTTTTGTGTGTGTGTGTGTGGGGGGGGGGAGAGTTTTTGAATAACGTGCGCAGTTTTAGCGCATGCGTTAGCACACGCTACGCAAGAAAGTTCTAGAATAACGTTTTTCCGCCGCGACGCAAAAACCCAAGTATCTCGCACTTACAGCGCCACGAAGATACAGTAACAAATCTTATTTCACACACGAAATACCGTAACTTGTGGGGAAAAAAAATGAAAGACGTTTACAATTCTCTGTAATGCCGAATTAGAGCGCAGCTCTTGAGGAGGAGGAGGGGAGGGTGTGGAGGGGAGAGTGTGCCCCTTCTCCCCCTTCGTACCCTCCCCTCCTCCTCTCCTGCTCTCCTCCCATTTAGCGGGAAATTTTCGCTAAATTTCCCGCATGATGTAGTGGCAACATATTCCCGCCAAATTTAGCGAGAAACTTAGCGAAAATTTGCCCGCTAAATTTAGCGAAACTTTTTTCAGCTAAATTTAGCGGGGGAACTGAATGGGTGTTGAGGTCACGTGACGTCAATTTCCCCTCTAAATTTAGCGGGGAAACTGAAGTGGTGTTGAGGTCGCGCGATATCAATTTCCCCGCTAAATTTAGCGGGGAAACTTTGACGTCCCATAATGCAACGCGCGCGGTTACGCCGACTCCGCTCAACCAGGAAACGGGCGCCTAAAAACTGCGCTCTTAAAAAAAAACCAAAAAAACAACACTTGTCTTGGTTGAGACTTTTGAGTAACATTTTAGGTTTGTTTAAAGATGAGAATGCGACTCGAGCGGTCGACCGGCCGTTTCCGTCGCCTCGGCAAGAGAGGTGTCGTATGCTGACCTTCGCACACCGCACCTTAGCCGAGAATCGTTCGCGCGTCGCAAGCAGCAACTTGCCCAGTGACCGTTGCCCAGCTTCCCGGGGTCTTCGAGACCGTTTGTGACATGCACCTCCCGTAAAAGTGCAATGTCGTATTGTATCGAAAATCGCAGTCGCGAGGATGCCGCCGACGTCGCACTCACGACGACCGCCGACGTGGCCAGGGGAGTACCAACTTGTTTTTGAGTTGGGGGAGGGGGGGCGAACACACCCCCCCCCCGTCCCAGGACTGGGGGCGGTGCCTTTCGTATCCCTTGGGTCCGCCGGCCAGTGTTTGCCCTGCCCAGTGGCGGGTGTCTGGGAGGGGGGGGGAGAAAACACATGCTTTGCCCCCCCCCCTCTGAGAACTGGGGGGGAGGCAAGGGGGAACCTTGCCCCCCCCCTCCCCGGTTGGTACGCCCATGAATGTGGCCGCAATCCCCTAAGCCACGGCTTCCGCGCGCGGGGGCCGCGGTCGTGAGAGCCGCCATTTTCTAACCTTGCTCGTCTTGGCTTTAGCCAACTTGTCGGTCATCGCAAATTCTCCTTGAAGGAACCCAAAGACTCTTCGCGTACGAGCACAATTTCCGGAAAAAAAATTTTCGTCCGCTATATGTTAGCATTCGCAAAGCGCAAAACGCGGTTAGCGTTCGGCGCATGCATGCATGCTCAGCGAAAGCGTTTTCGCACGCTATTCTGAAGTTCCCTATTCTCTCTCGACGTACGCAATTTTCTTTTCTATTATTTTTCGTTGTATACATACTCAACGCAAATGGCCGTGCGCTGCAATTTTTACATCAATACTTCCCTATAAAGAGCGGGGCACAGATTGGATATACGAGCCCGGCGTCGGTGTTCGACTTGTTCTCGTATTCGGTCGGTGCTTCGGTAATTGGGCACGCGAGTCCCACCCGAAAGCTGCTGCGTCGGAAACAAAAAGTAACCTATATGTTTGTTGCCCGCACTGCCAAAAGTAAACCTCCAAGGGTTTCACTTCGTTGTATATAGTATATCATGCAAAAGACACGGCGACACGATGACAGATGTGATGTAGACATGACGGGAGAAGCATCGGCGGACACGCCTTTATGTTGGAAACGTATTTGCTTCATACATTTTTATGCTTCCAACATGACTGCATACTGTCTTTTGTGGGACGTATACAGTGGCGGTGTGATCGTGCTTAACGTTCTGTTTTTCTTGCAGTTTTCGATATATGACAGTTCCTTTTGGTTTTTCTGATTTATGTTTTTTTGCGAGTTTTTATGGGTTTTTTTTGTTTTTGTTTGTTTTTTGTAACCCGAGATTGCCGCGCGTGTGTCTGAATACTGAATCCAAACCAAACCGAGAGCTCTCTGGAGGGCCCTGGATTGATCTCGTGGCTTTAGAAAGTCACCTTCAATGCAAAACTTCCCTTCGCAAACAATTTTGTTTTAAAGGCCATCTGTTGTTTTGACTGTCCCTTAGTTTGTTTGCCACATGTGCTCCCACTTTGGGACACAGAATAGAGACACAATACCCCCATCATTGGCGTCATCGCTATACGAAAAACAAACAGAAAATACAGCGTTTAACCCTAATATACTTTGTACTAGCGAAAACAGTGACAGATAAATTACTTGAGTCATGACAATTTAAGATTCCAGCGCCCTTGTTTATGTTCCCGTGGGCCTCTTTTGTCGCATAATTTCTCTCGCGCTGCGGGTTCTTATAATAAATCGCCCGGGCTCGGCCAAGCCTAAGGCAGGTTCGCGAATTTGCGTTTGACTGTGATCGAGTGCGTTGCGTTCCCGCGTAACCACTCGTAACCGTATACGTTGACGTAAACAAACACGTGACTGTATTCGTAACCGTACGCGAAACCGCTCGTAACCGCACACTGGCGCCACCTGTCGGGCGGCCCTGGAACACTTCCGACCCGTGTGTAACTAGACTTAAAGTTTTGCAGTATGTGGGAAATAAAAGCGCCATTAGGGACGCGTAATATATACGCAGGTCAGAACTGCTCCAAGGCTACCCGATAGATGGCGCCAGTGTGCGGTTACGAGCAGTTACGTATACGGCTCCCTGTATGATTACGACACTGTACGGTTACGAGTGGTTACGTATACGGTAACGTATATGGTTACCTGTATGGTTACGACACTGTACGGTTACGAGTGGTTAGGGTGTACGGTAACGTATATGGTTACCTGTACGATTACGACACTGTACGGTTACGAGTGGTTACGTATACGGTAACGTATATGGTTACCTGTATGGTTACGACACTGTACGGTTACGAGTGGTTAGGTATACGGTAACGTATATGGTTACCTGTACGATTACGACACTGTACGGTTACGAGTGGTTACGTATACGGTAACGTATATGGTTACCTGTATGGTTACGCCAGTGTGTATACGGCTACGAGTGGTTATGAGGGAACGCAACACCTCGATCACGGTCGAACTTTAACAAACTTCCCGTGCGAACGTCGGTTCGCAAACTGGTGCGTCGACGACCAGCACTTCGTGACGATTCAAAGCGCTAAAAACACGAGGACCAGGAAAAAGAAGACATACACACACCAAGAGCGCTCTTGCAACTGAAGTTTAATCTGAAATTGATCGAACGGGAGAAAACCTATATGTCTTACCAACAGAACACCCGTGTCGTGTATACGCACATTGTTCTACTAATCTACATTTATTCTTGCTTGCTCGGCCTATCAAAGAACTGTAAATACGTCACTTCTGAATCATCGAGGGCAATGGACGGGGCGACATTATACTGCCAGTACAACAACAGGAGTTGTTTTCCATCCATCATCTTCCAAAATCAGCGTCGGCGACATTATTGTATAAGGGGGGGGGGGGGGGTATTCACGGGTAAATATAAGTAACCTGCCACCGATTTTTTTTTCTTATCGCTTTTGATGCACGGCAGCCTAGGCACAGGGCCGTGCAAGGGGAAGATACACGCTCGTAACTTATTTTATTAATATATATTATTATTATTTAGTTTTTATTCCGCACGCCTCACCATTTCTGCCTGTCCTGTCTTCCGACCCTGAACATTGCGCTCCCCTGAGCCGCAAAATTTTATCCGCGAGCGGAGAAAACAGCCGGTATACGATATATATCCACGAAGGTCGATGCAAATCATCGCTGCGGTTTCTGCACTCTATCACTTGGTTAGCATATGGATATAGTTCCTACACGCGAGTAAATTTCGGTTTCATGGCGAAAGCCGTCAAGCCCCGGTCCCGTACAGTGCTCGTGCACCACGCGAGAGACACGAGGTTTTGTCCGCATACGCGATGACAGAATTTATCTGCGGCCAAGCCTCGTTCGAAACATGCATTTGCTTCGTATAGCATGTGTATGCGTCCAACAAGTATGCAGACTTTTTTTTGTATGGCCAACAAGAGAAAATTGTCAGACAAGAAAAAAGAAACGCCACATCCAGTGTCTGCCGTCTGTATTTTTGTATTATGCATTATAGACGCGTGATTGCGGCTTTCCCATGCGCATCTCTCCCGGGGTGAACGGTCATCATGGCCCGCCAAAAATATAGAGAGGGCAAACTCCTCCGCTAATATTTGGCGAGGAATCGCAGCGTCACGTTACGCTGTGACGTCACAGCGTCAACGTGACGTCGCAGCGTTCCATCGAATTAATTTAGCGGCGATGATGTATCCGGTATAGACATTTTTAGAACGGGAATCCTAGGAGCTCAATCCATGCGCTGCGAAACATCATCGAGTGTGTGTACGTGCAAACGGCACACCGCACGCGTCGCTATACACCCCTACGTCACGTGATGCTCACGCGGCATCGGACTGGCTTCGATACCTCGCATAGCGTCTCCAGCGGTTCGCCGTAAGGTGAAGAGACGGAGTATGAGCGCGGGACTTTGACGTGTGCTTCACACGCACATATAGTTAAAGTGACTTTAGCACGTATATAGTGATACACGACCCGCACGCCGCCGGTGCGATGCTCTAATTATGCGCGGAGATTGAACGGTTGAACACACTTGGCCGTTATTCGTGCCATATAGTCGCGCTGCTCGCACACCGCGCGCAAAAAAAGACGCGATTTTCGCTGCAGACACGATGACAGAATTATGTGCGGACACGCCTCGATCATATGTTCGGAGCAACTTTGCTTTATACGTGCTTCGAAGCATGTCTCCATACTTGAATGGATGTATGGATGATATTGGCTATGCCCTTTGTAACGGGCGGTAGCTTGCGCCACCTAGCCTAAAAAAAAGAGAAAAATGCTTTCCTCCCCTTTAAACAACCAATTTCTTTTCCTCTACAATTTTTTTAGCTTTAATGTGTTCCATTCATGCAACACATTAAAGCTGAAAACAAAGACTGGTATTTCAACGAAAGACTGGTATTTTTGAGGTTATGCTGCAACATGTTGCAGCATAACCTCAAAAATACCAGTCTTTCGTTGAAAGGCATAGAAAAACTAATTTTAAAGCTAATTAAACGATCTTTCAATGTGCACCTAGTGGATGCATGTGGAGCCTATTTGGGAGTAATCTAGCAACGTTGGGGAACTTGCTACGTAGTCATGACGTAGCAAGTTCCATCGGACAACGCCGCCTTTCTAGCTTTCCTCCGCAACTCACAAATCGCGCACTGTACCAAACAGTTCAAGAAGACGGAAAGGAGGGACTCCCCTCTTGATCGGACCCTCGTTTGTGTACCCGGCCACAGCCATACTCCCCCTAGGAGATTAGCCCGTCACTCAAAATTTTGCCAAAAGTTGCTTTTCCCGCCCCGTTCAGCCCTAAGCTGACAGTGCAGTGGAAGCTACGTGCTCCTTGAGCCAGCCGCACGCTCGTCACCCTACGGTACTTCGAACGGCTCGGTTGTAACACGTTGACGCTATTAGGGAGTTTTACTAGACCGTGTTTCCCCCTCCGCTAACTCTCCGCTACGAAGAAACCGCCACTGCGCCTACGTGCCGATGGCCTTCACTGTAGAGTTCAGGGTAGCGGAGGGGCTTAGCAGAGGGGGAACACGGTCTACTAAAACTCCTTATTGACACTATTACAACGCTGACAACGCCACCAACGGCAAAGCTCATAACTACGCCGGCATTTCTACGTTACAAATGCGGGAATCTCTTCTTTCTGTTTTTGTTTGCGCCGGATATCCCATGATGCATCGCGATCTCCGTTCGCCCCTGACTTAGAGCGCTTGCTCGAGTGCACCGTTTGGAATGAAAATATAGCCAGCCGTTCAAAATACAAACGTGCGATTACCGTTTACGGTTATTGTCCGGCATGCTTGACTTCATTTCCGGACAAAATTTGAATACTTCAATTTTCGCTTCCGTACCCCTTTAAGAAATCAAACATTAAAAAAAAAAGCGGTGGGACTGTTGTTAAATTAAGAGGCCAACTCTTGTTTCTGGAGTCACTCGGACGGTAACGATCACAAGACTTGCAGCGTGCGGACGTTTGCAAGCAGCCACGTACGCCGCTTCAAACTCTAGTCTGGCCACCATGGCTAGAAAATATTTTGTTCAAAGTACGTCCTAGTGATATCCCGCACTGTCATGGTGATAGTTGGAAAGATGCAGAGGCTTAGACGGGCTGGAGATGAATCATCTTCTCTCTCTCTCTCTCTCTCTCTTCTATATATATATATATATATATATATATATTTAGGCTAGGTGACGCAAGCTATACAGCCCGTTATAAAGATTACAGCCATTAGCATCCATCCATCCATCCATCCATCCATACATACATCAGTATTAGGCTGCCAGTCCGGCAACTCGGGGAATGCCTTAGCCAACATTGGCCTTGGCAAGGCTTGGCTATAGCCACTAAAGAAGCTAGGTTTAGATTAATTTTGGCACCCCATTCCCCTTTTTCTTTTGTGGGCCCCGCCAGTTTGGTTTTAATTAGGGCAGGACAGGCTCAATCCGCGACCGTTGCCATTCGAAAATAGGACTTCCTAAGCTTCAAACATGGTTTCAGCAAGCCCAAACGATATCGTTTCTTTTTCTCTGTCGCGGAATATTTTAACATTTCTGAAGGACAGAAAACCGTTTCCTGCGATTTCAGATCAACGTTCAGGTAATTGGCAACCATTATTTTATGGACAAAGATGTCCGTAGTGTTGGTTCTCAGAAGCGTGGCTCATGTAGCCACGCTTCATACAATTTATTACATACACGCATCATACAATTTACACGCGCCAAGAGAAAGATAGCGACTCCCCAGAGGCCGCACTTACTAAACGCAGGCCAAAATAGCGACATTGTTGTTACCCCTGCAGATGAGAAATGTAGCCAATGCAATATGTCTGCTAGTCTGTGTTTTTTGTTTTTTAACGTGCATTACGCAAGAATGATACACGACCGCACGCCGGTACAATGCTCATCCAGATCAAAACGGGTGATTGTGTCCCTGAGCATATGCCCTGAGATCATGTAGCTTTCGCTCCACGTGCTCCGAGCTGCGGTGGGGTAGCACACTTGGCCACCGATCCGTCCAGTACTTGCGAACATCGACAGTCAGACGCGACAAGGAAATGACGAAGAGAATACGACGAGCATAGGCGGGAAGTCTTCTTGAATTCATTCTGACGTAGGAGGAAAAGACGTTGGGAAGATGTGGAGCTAATAACCACTCCGGTGCACCCGGTTATTTCGCGGATGAGAAACGGGTAGCTTGTGCGGCCGGTTATCGTATTTTCCTGCGCGTAACGTGACCGTACTTTATCGTCAAAAGTATATGGTGCGTGGAACCAGTGGCGTCACTAAAGGGGGGGCGGGCCACCGCCGCTACCCTAGTGACGCCACTGCCTGGAACGCGTCTTCGACTGGCGTGTTTCGCGTCTTCCTAATCGTATAGACCTTTTCACCCTCCGTCGCATGGTCGCTGCCATCTTGGTATCACGTGATGCGGCCGCCATAGGTGGCTCAACTCGTCGCTCAGCTCTCCTCTCCGCACCTTGGCGAAGTCGTTGTATTCGTGTTTCTCACCGGGTTTCATTGCGTTTCTTGCCTTACTCGTAAAGCGCTCTGATGCTTCTATTTGCTACCTAACTGCGTACCAGTATTATGTGCGTAACTTCTGCGGCTAATTTTACGACATGTTTTGACTACTTTCACCGTCGGCGGGCCGGATACATGTGAGGAGGTTGGAGGGACTACGTGAATCAGTACTGACATAGATTGGGTATGTAGGTGACTACAGGACAGCACAACGGTTTAAAGGACAGTTATGACAACTTAGGTTTGCTCAGGAATAATAAGGCCACTATGTGCGCTTTCTGAAACCATCGTGCTTTGCCTTCATAAGAAATCGAAAACAGTTGCTTCTGATAATATATCGGATATATAAGGTAGGCGACGAATGTTTAACTTGTATTTCATCTGATGCTCAGAATAATGGTAACCTCAAGATCAGGTGATTTGTTTGTTTATATATTACACCTGTGCGTTAGATGTTCATCGTTTTTGCGACAGAAACATTCGCTGGATCGGTTCATTTGTAAATTAAAGAAACTACACCCAATGCCCGGTCACATTTCTACGGTTTAATTATTTTTTTATGGTATCAGAATTTAATTAAAGTGATTAATTCGAACATAAAAGCTGAGACTTCCCGTATGAAAAAGACCAGACAAATTGAGAGCGCATAAACCGACTAAACCGACGTAACGCAAAAAAAAAAAAGAAGCCGCCTGTATGGGATTTATTTGAGTGCAACTTTGCTGTCGATTCCGCGGATATGGATTTGCTTTCAGTTGATGGTGATGCCTAAATTTACAAAGCGCATGAGTCCAAGTACATAAAGATTTGTTTACACAGGTCCATGAAGTGGTGCCTGGCGTTTGCTGAAGGTCACTTCTCATGCGCCATTTAATTTAATTTTCAAATTTTCAGAGAACATAAATGTTAGACTTCACTGGACGGGCCTGGCACTTATCTTATACCCTAAGCACGCTGTAAGCGAAGGTATAACTTATCATTTATTTCACTTGGCTAGCTTTGTGAAATGTTGTTAATGAATGAAACCACGGCCTATGATGGACTATCGAAATATTTCTTGAGTACTTAATTTCTTTAAAAAGAAAACAAGCCGAAATAATGCCACTTTTTTTTCTCTCTTTTTTTAGGTTATCTGCGTCATTACGTGAGCCTTTTCGGCTCTGCTAAATTATCCAAAAGTTGGTGTTCGCAAAAATAAAACATGGCGCAGTAAACTTGCGAGTTCATCTATTTTTCGCAATTCAGCACATTGTTCATTGAGGTTGTCGACCTGTCCTTTCACTGTGGCTGAAATTAACGAATAACCTGGCCGAAATTAACGACGAACATGACAAAATCCATGATCACGTGTTCTTTTTTTAAGTAATCAATTTTGACTCAAAACCACTAGCTACATAGTTCTCAGAGTGGCTCAGTACCACTGTTTCATTGGTTGTGTGCTACAACTGACATATCTGTATCACCCAATTAAGCGAAAAGGACATAACACACCATCACAGCCGCGAGAGCGGTGGAACCAAAACCAGCCAAATTGAAGCCACCCAATGGCGGTGGATGGATGAATGGATAGATGAATTTGGCTGAGCCCTTTGGATCGGGTGGTAGCTTACGTACCCACGTAGCAGACGTACCCACGTGGGTACGTCTGCGTCAGCGCCCCCTATCCATACGTCGGGTAACTACTGAAATGAAAAGGTCTGCTCAGCCCATGTATCGAAAGCGACCCTCAAATGGCAACAAGTGACATCAGAGGAGTCGGGGTGTCATGCTGTCGGATGTAGCGATCCTGGAGGTTGGTCATGAAAGTTCCGGCAAAACGCACGAGAGGACGCGAGTGTCGCTGTCGTCGCGGCGTCCCAACTCCTGGTTGCGGAACCTTCCGTGGCCTGTCAAGCTGGAGAGCAACCTGTAGGAGGGCAGGCGCCTGCCGTATCCACCACCGCTGTTCTGCCACAGCCAAAATCGTAGCCAGGAACAGCATGGCACTTCTCTGACGTCATAAGGCGGATATCGAGGGACCGCTTTTTAGGGCGTGGTAACTACACTAGTCGGCGACGCTCTGATCCAGGCACCATAGCTAAGACTGCAGCGCGCGGACGCCCCTTGCGTCTATTCCTCCCCAACATTAATTTTCTCTGATTTTCTTTCTTCATATAAAACGAATAAAAAAAATGATAATGATGTTCGTTCGTGACTACACTGTTTGTAAGGAACATCCTCTAGGAAAGGGCATACAAATAAAAAGGAGAACCGTGAAGTTGGAGACCAAACATTTTTCTTTTAACAACGTTTGGTGAGCTTGATCGTGAGTTACTGCAGTTTTTATTCTTTCGATGATTATGCGGCACATTGGAAAGTGCCCAATTCTTGTTTTGTATTCACCTGTACCATTACACTTTATAACAACCCCAAAAGGGCTAGCAGAGTAAACAAATATTTATAATAAATGAATAAAACTCCCTCGGTATTTTCAATCATTGCTCATCTACTACATGTTTTTGTCACTCTTGCATAGAAACTTCAAAGCGCCCCATGTTGGGTAATGCCGAAAAAGAAAAAAGATATTTACTTAAACTTGTTGTATTACAGGATAAACATGGCTGACAGTTGTAATGACTGTTATTTACAGCGTGAACCAATGCCTCCGACTGTTGTGTTTACCACATCGTCACTTGTGGTCCCTAGATTTGCACCCAATGACGTCATAGACGAGTCCGGCTGTCGCTTGCCGCGATCCTGGCGGTGGCCGCGCAGCGAGGGAGTGTGTGGTATTCGCCCGTTTTGCTGCAGGCCGCGCTCTCTCAAGCTTGGCTGTCTATACGGAAGCTCGAACAGCCAGGAGCTGGAACGCAGCGTTATTTGTTGCCAATTTGGGACTGCTTTCTATGCGTGAGCGGTATGGGACGCTAAACCCACCGGTCAGAGTCGCGTTTAAAGGCCCGTTCACACTCTTGCGACCGAGTACGACCGAGAGAGACCAGACCGGTTTTAAGCCTCTTGCGATCTCTTAGGACCGGATGCGCTACAGCGGAGCTGGTGCTAAGAGATCGCAAGAGGCTTAAAATCGGTCTGGTCTCTCTCGGTCGTACTCGGTCGCAAGAGTGTGAACGGGCCTAACCCTCCATACCTTAAACGAAATGCTCATAGGACAGGCTTATATTTTCTTCGTTTCATCCCGGTTCTTCTAACAATTCTGATGAATCTTGCTTCGTTATTTTAAGCGTTTTTCCACGCAGAATCTTCGCTCCCAGTCTTTAAGATTCGCCCAAACCAAACTGTCATGTCTTATATTTTTTATTTTTACTTTTTACGTTTTTTCTTTTTTCTTTTTATACGCAAGCGGGCTTAGCTTACCCGTAATTTATCAGCTGCCTATATACTTGTTAGTCATCAATTAAACGTGACAAATACAATACACAATTAGATAGGCACGGCTTGGGTAATTTTGAGCTTTTGTTTTTTACAGGGTCCAAGGTGTTTCAGAATGTCTATTCACTTTATTCGCAACGATATTGCACTGGAATGTCCCTTACTTTACACAAGCTTACTGGCAGTAGTGATACCCAAGTATACTTTCATGCGACGCCACTGACCCAGAAGCTTCTTTCCAGTGTTGAAATTTCAAAGATGAAAGCGGTCTATTCCTTGCAGTGTCTCTCACGCAAAACTTGATGACGTAGTCACAGGGATCGGAGTGTTGGCGTACAGTCTTCGGGATAGTGATGATGTCCAATCCAAGAGCCGCACGTTGAATGTCGCTCATGGATATGACTGCATACACATTCGGCTTGGATTCGGTTCGTAATAATCAACGCTTCGGCGAACATTCGGGCAGTGGTTCATGTGGAATGAGGCTACTTCCATAAATTGGTCACAGCGTGCGATGGGTTCTGGGAACCTGTGGGCCAGGAGTGGAGCGCGTAGGAATTTTGCTTACCACTCATTCCCAAAACGCGTAACGTCGCGTTACGCCACGATGAGGCGCTTCGAGTTTTGGAATACGTTTATCGCCGCAGTGATGGGAATAGCCGAACTCTAACAACGTCTGAGGCACAACATGTGCATTGCAAGCGCCAGCGCGTGGCTATAATAAGCATGAGCTACGCTACAATCGGCACGAGACCACCTGGTCATTTGTTCTGCTGCAAGTTGAGGGGGTAAACGCCGCTCGTTTTTTTCTCATTTCTTTTTTTGTGGATCAATGCGAAGAGTGAAAAAGTAACGCGTGTTTCGTAGCTTATGATTTATGAACGTCGACGCAGTATTCGCTGGAAGTACCAAATTTCTCTGCAATATCAGTTTAACGAAAACCCCTTTAACCCAACAAACAAACAGACACGTTGAATCCGCTTCTCAAATCAAAGGGGAAAGTCGGAGATATTTTTAGCCGCACTCGCACCTATTTGGGCAAAATATAGCGCTACAAGAGGCGGTTGCAATCCACGGAACATATTGCGCAATCGTGAGCCACAATCCACAGAAGGGCGACACTGAGACCCGGAAGTGCCTCGGCGTGATGGCGGCATCTATTTCCGCACCATCCGCCACCACTGCCGCCGCTGTTATATACCTGCTCTAAGACTCCCAGCTTCCGCATTGAGGAAGAAGCAAAGTATAGCCCAGCTGAGAGAGCAAAAAATAAAAAATATATATATACATATATACCATATCTATATCATCAAGATGCTACCTCACACGCTGGCGCGCACTGACGATCAGCTTTCCCCCGAAAGGGTCAGCGCTTTAGTCACCATGAGGCGCACCATGTTAGATAAAATACTCGGGAGTTAGAAGAAAGAAAAAAACAAAAGCGTCAGGTCTTATGATGGGGAAGGAAACAAAAAGGAAGACGGAAGGATGGAGAAACGTAAACCTGCCTATCCTTGTTCCTCTTTTTTCTTTTTTTCGTATTTCGACAGTTTATTCTTTGCATTTACCTGCTGCGAGAAATAAAAATAAGTAAAAACAATACGAGATGGCCAGGGAAAGCGAAAATAAATCGGTAAACGGAATTGCGCAATTTCCTCGTTTTCTGGTATGTGTCTCCGTGACGCAATGTTTTGTTGATGTTTTGTGTGTACTTATGCGCGGGAGTGCATAACTCGATGCTGCTGCATCTGCGCTCGCGAGTCCTTGCGTATACGTGCGTTGCGTGTGTGTGTTGTGTGTGAGCGTCCGCGCATGCGCGGGCCTGTGTGCATGTGTGTGTGTGTGTGTGTGTGTCTGCGTGTGTGTGCGGCGTGCGCGCGCGCGCTTTTGCTGGCTTAGTTTCGGTTTGAAGCCGTGCAGAAGGATATTTCTCGCCCCCTGTACCCGCTACGAACTTTTTAACCGAAATTTCACGTCACGGCTCGAGTATAATGAGGTTTGTGGCGCGAGCCATTGAGAGCTAGCTTGCCAACCGAGGTACGCGCATCAATTATCCAATTATCCAACTGCATTGCGCCCCCAAAGATAAAAATCATAAAAAAGTTAATTAAGCGATTGAGTTAGTTAACTGTCTAATTAATTAACATCACCTCTTTTCTGGTGGACCTATGACTCCTAACAAATCTGCAGGACTAAAAAACCCTAACGCAAATTTAGTTTTCAATTTCTTTCTAATTTCGTTTTTTTAACATTGAACACCCTATCCTAACGGTCTTTTTTTTTAAGTAAATTTTGTTTAGTAACGTAATTATTCATTCGCCACTGAAAAGAAACCATTGCAAAACAATCTAGGCAAAGTATGAAAGGATGGCATTTGTTGAGCAAACTGAATTGTGATTAAATGAAAATTCCGCAGACACCCGTATGGATAATGGATGGATATATAATAACGTCTGCACCCTTTATAACGGGTGGTAGCTTGCGCCACCTAGCCTACCTCCTAACCTCTTTTTTTATGTGCATTGTGTGTGTAGGTACACATCATGCTCTGTGCAGTTGCTTTCTCTGCCAAAGAAGAGCTCTCCCAAGTGCTTTGTTCAGTTCGTTTAATTATATTTTTTCGCGCTTGATTAGATTCGCCTAGCTGCATTCTTCGCGTCCGTACCGGTTGGCGTTATTTCGTTGTCAGGAGGATTAAGTGAACGAGTACAATGGAGACTTCACGCGACACCTTCGCGTTAACTCCTTGCCCGATCTATCGAGTGGCGTAACTACATGCGTTTCCCAACACGGATTGTTGTCTCGTTTTCTCCGTCGTTACCCCACGGCTTTCCTAAGATACGGAACGTGCCAATTATAAAAAAAATAAAAAATTGGAACATAAATAAAAGCTGACACGAGCTTCCTTGTCTAAATAACCGCGTAAATTCATGAAAAAAAAAAAACACAGTTAAATATATATATATATATATATATATATATATATATATATATATATATATATATATATATATATATATATATATATATATATGTATATTTTTTGTGTGTTTTTTTTTTGTATTGCAAAAATAAATTACGCATCGCCGAGTGCTCGATTTCTACCCAAATGTAGCGGAAGCGATCCAGACGGATGCCAAAATGTTTAAGAACTAACACTTATCTGATTTGAAAGTTACCAACGAGTCGCGAAAACTTTCCACGAGAAAATGGGGCTTCTTTCCAATTGCGTTCGCCGTTCAGCTGTTCACCTCTACACTCTCAAAAATGCCTGCGCGTCTACTTACCCGCAATACACTCAAAGAGCTAATCTCTGCGATCTAGAAATCAGCTCAGCCAATGATGAGGCGGAACATCCAATTATACCTAAAAATGAAGTCTGCGCTGTGGCAATGCAAAGCGTCATGCTTGCATTGCGTAATGCTATAACAGCGCAGACTTAATTTTGATGTCTAAACAGATGTTCCGCCTCATCATTCGCTGAGCTGATTTCGTAGATCGCAGATATTAGCATCTTCGAGTGTCTTGCGGGTAAGTAGACTGCAGGCATTTCTTTAGAGTGTATGTATTCGCGGGCTCTGCTGGTCACCATTCTCTAATTGAAAAGTAAAAAAATATATATATAGAGTTTATATTTTGTGTAAGATGACTGTAAGTTACTAAAACTTAAGAATCTCGCCCCATCCTCAAGTCACATTTTTTATTCTTTTCAAGAATTGTTTTATTTAGACACACGTCTAAAATAATGGTACAAAAGAGACTCATGTCGCCCGACTAGGCTCCCATACCCCAATACAGCAGCCAACCCACCCCAAAAAAAAAAAATCGGCACGTTGGTAAATTTAATATTTGAAAACACATAAATCGTTATTTAATATTGAACAAAATAATATCAATTATGCACTTTTACAAGTACACACAACAATACAGTATACGTATTAAAATTTCTAACATGACAGAGTAACAATTAAACGAAGTACAAAAGCAAGAAAGCCGTGAATAACTCATGACCCATTGCAAATAATCAGAGCACGGAAAAACCTTTACAGTCAGAGATTAATATAGTAAGGGTGCAGGCGAGCTGGTGAATGTTAATCATGTTGAATAAATCGGAGACTGGGGCAGAAATGGACATATAAGTCGAAGGAACAGAAAGGACATATGTTCATTTCTGCCCTAATCTCAGGTTCATTCAACATGGTTTACATTCAGTTCATAATATGTAGAGATATGTGTCTACTTTGAAGCAGTACAAACAAGTTAGAAGTGAATTAGTTACTGATATAAACCAGTCGCGCATTCGCCACTACACTGATTAATTGGCAGAAATTGATTTGGAGCCCTCAGAAAACTTGGCATATCATGAAAGGTTTCTACGTGTAGAAGAGTAACCAGTGTACCAGCTGAAATGAAATATAGGTGAAGAAACTTTAAGTGGTAAAGCTCACGCTAATGAGTTTAATCGACATTTTTCAGCCTTCGAGCTTCAAGTGTTACGACCTCAGAGGACGTTTGAGAAGTTTATAGGGCACAATCTTGTGTCATGCTTAACAGAATCGAGGGCTCTGTTAAAATCTAAAGAGATGCCTATAGCACACAGTTGGCTCTCTATACCAATGATAAGTTTACCTCTAATGTCAAGTAAAGCAGATTCATTAGATTTCCGTCTCTGAAAGCCATATTGGTTTGCAGAAACTAATTGATGTTTATGAAGATGACTAACTATTCTCGGATTAATAACTTCATCGATTATTTTGAAAGTGAAAGTAATTATACAGGTCTATAGTTCACAGCACCACCCTTATGCAAAACCGTGATTCGGGCAGTTTTTATGAATGCGAAAGCATTAGCTGTCCCATGTAGCGAATCGGCGTTATCTGAACGAAGCCGTCGATATCGTTGTCTGTAGCAGTAATGAGCGGCGCTCAAATTCCCAGTGGCTGAGCGAAACGGCACCTAAATTCCGTCTGTAGCAGCGAAAGACGGCACCTAAATTCCGGCTGAGCGAGACGGCTTGCCCATAGCAACGGCGTCATCGTTGCTAAGGGGCCAGCCGAACTGTTTGCGGCGCAGCGGGAGAGGGGACGCGGGTATGCGCTGGCCTGACGTTAGGCCTAACGTTAGGCCTATCGTTACGCTTTGAGGTCTGACGTCGTCAACCGGTACGCGCAGCTGTTTGATGTGAGAGGGGACGCGGGTATGCGCTGGCCTGAGGTTAGGCCTAACGTTACGCCTTGAGGTCTAATGGCGTCAACCGGTATCCACAACTATAGGGCGATGATGATGATGAGAGGACACGTGATTTCAGCACGCGCCGCACCGAGCTTCGGACTCCCGCCGCTGTCTCACCCAGCGGCGCAGCAATCACCAGCGAGACAGGGCGGTCTGCGCGTCGCACCGCCACACTCCCTGCCGGCGCTGCATCCGCTTCTGTTCCTCTCGGAGCCGAGAATGCTTTTGCATCCACAACTCATAAGAAGTGCTTAGGTGTCTTGGAATTTTTTGTGCGAAAATCTATATAGTCAATTGTTGCGTGAGTGATTGTTCTATCGAAAGAAGATAACACTGAAGAAAGTATGGGCGAGAATGTACGTAATTCCGAACATTGGCGATTGATCGTCCTGTTCGTTTCAGCAGAACTTGAAGTTGGTACGGAGAGGTGTTTGAGCAAGTACCCCATATTAAAGTGCAATAATTTGAACGAGAGTGAAGAAGCAAATAATAGAGCTGGCGCTTTAACCAAACGAGGAGAATATTTCGTAGTCTAATAATATTTCCCATTGATCTAGATTTGGCGGGTCGTAAATGCTCGATATGATCATAATACCAATTTATATTTTCTTGAAAGTACACCCCTAACAACTTGTGGACTTTTTCATTACCAATTTTATCGCTTCTAAATTGTAAACTCAAGTGTCGGGACCAATATTTTTATTTTTTTGCCCTGAATATTTTTTTCAGTGTTCAAATTTTATTTATTACATCCTTACCATGGCACTGTGCCATCCATTCGTTTGCCAATACCTTAAGCTCATCTATGTTTATTCCGGAAAGAATACATCATCAGTACAATCTGAGGTGCGTGTGGTATGTCCACAATATCATTAATATACATAAGAAAATGTGGTGGCCAAAGGATCGATCCCTTCGGTGCGCCATAACTTAAATGCCCAAGATGAGATTTTTCTCCGTCGGCAGTGATATATTGGACACGATCAGATAAATAATTTTGAGCGAGATGAAGGGAAATACCTCTTATGACACAAATGTGCCATTTGTACAGTATTACGTCGGCCTATATAGAATCAAACGATTTTATAAAATCCAGAAAGATGTATCCAGTGTGTAGAAGCTTGTTCTCAATATTTTCTTTTAAATTGTATCTTTAATATTTAGGGAAGCTTCTTGGGATGATTTTACTTTCTGATATCCATACCGTCGATTGACACTTAATAATGTTTAATTGTCAATCAATAGTTAACACGATATTTTCTCGTATCTGTGTCAACTGCGTTTTTTTTTCTCCACGTATACGCGTTTGGCTACAGATACTTTCAGACGAGTATCTCGATCTCAAAGGGCTAATTGACCTAAAATATTTTTTATATTATTATTTATGCTGCTCTTTTACTGGGTCTATTGTGTGTAGTGGATGACTCGTTTCTTATTTCCGGGTAATCCACTACGATCCATGCGTGGACATCACTCTTCCAATCAAGATCAAAATCACTGTCAGACACATCCGTACACAGTGCGGCACTGTAAGCGGAAACAAGAAATCGACGAGTGTTCTTTTTTTTTTTTTTCTACTTGGCGTCAACTACTATTTATTTTTTGTGCTACAGTGTCAAGGCTAGCGTAGCTTCCACACTGTTACAGTCCTTCGCTGCAGCAAGAGTGTATGCGGATTCGTGTTGCGCCTCGTTCACATGCGCTTTCGAGCAAAAGCGGACGCGCTAAAGCAGCACCGGGAGGCCAGAATAGCTTTAGCAATGTTGCGCTAAGTAGTTTACGCAATGTATGGAACTGAATCGCTACCATCGAAAGTACCAACCAGTGTGCTGGAGCGGGCTCGTTCAGGGCTCCATCATAAGTGGTAAGCTTTTGTGCTGGTAATTATACCTTGTCTTAGTAATATGTGATAAAGTGCCGATGTAGTGTTGGTTGTGACACCTAACTGTACTGGAAAACCGACACCGAAAAGCCTTACGTTCATAGAAAAGCATATAAAAGGACATCGGTCACTGGCAGGATTTGAACTCGCCAGTTTGAGATAGTCAGCCACGTGCTTTGCCTACTGAGCTATTCAGGGTCGGTGGCTGCTAGCACGCAAAAGGGAATCCATTGGCACGGCGCGATGGGGCGGTTGCGCGCTTATTGGCCTCTTCTCATGCTGCGCCATCTCACGGCGTGTGACAGGACAGAAAGGGGAGTCAATCTTCGGTAGGCGGTGCCGCCCAGACACATTCTCTTCTTCCCTGGAGGCCTATCGCACATTCTGTGCTTACCAGTCTCTGCCAGCATTATCAAGCATGTATAATTTTTAGCTACTCAAACTAAACACATTTTCGCAATACACGTGCTTTATTTTTCGCGGCATTCTCTTAATTACCTCTAAATACAAAAGAGCTATTGAGAAAATGGCAAATGAAGGTAATGCCTAAGCCAACATTTTTACGCACTCTCCAGTGAGGTGAAGTCACATGTATAACTTGCATGCGGGACAAGGAGCAAAAAATAAATGAAAACAAACAGAGTAAGTTAAACGCATTGTTTTTCATTCTGCTGGAATGAGCTTCCCAGTATTCACTTCACACCATAAAACTTATTGTAACCCGTCGAGATCAAGCTGCGAACTACACCTCTATTACAACATTTGATGGATGCTAACGGTTCTACGTTTTATAAAGTACGGTAGCTTGCGCCACCTGACGTCATGTTTTCGGTGTTGCTATCATAACCTCTCAACCTCTATGGCAAAAAAAAAAAAGGATGCAATAACTTTGCGAGAAAAAAAACAAAAACATTGTGGATTGTAACTTGGGTAATCACTAGCTCAGATGTGTTTATTAAAGTGTTGAACCAAATTTGAGGCAAATCAGTCACTATAAAATTTTCGCCTTTAACTGACACTAGCAGAATTTGTCAATTAGGTCTTCCAATGTATATTGTGGATTTCCTAAGTCTTCTACACGCCGGATGAAAAACAAGATTAATCAATAATATTTAAACAGCAAACCGCGTGTTAAATGAATCGATTATTGCAGTTTGTTATTCTTCACCTGCTGGTTTTAGTCCGTTCCAATAATAATTTAAAAAAGGGAACAGCGGAAAACTTCCACTGGTGTACGTGCCACAGTTTGAAACACAAAAGGTCGCATTTCTTCAGTCCATTTATCTTAGAAAGCACGGCGTACTCCCAATCGAAGCCTTGGCCCATTGAACTTGTTTCTCGAAGTGAAACCGAACGGAAGGACGTGGCATCAATCCTTGGCATGTCTTAGAGGACACACGACAAGGGCTACGTGTGTTTCACTCTATGATGCTGTCTATGATGCAGGTCGTGCAAACGAGGCCGCTGCGAGCCTCCGCTGTACCTGCTGGTAGGGTTTATTAGCGTGTCTACATTTGAGAGTGTTTCGACCGTTCGGTCAGGGTAGCGTGGTTCATGTATCCTCTCGTTCGCAATACAAGGTGCGAGAGAGACGCGGAAGCTTCGAACGAAACTTTGCGTCAGCGCGCTGGCGGTGACGCTGACGCTGAAAAAGGCACCTCTTCGTTGGACCAGTCGTGCGCATCTCTTTCGCCACATCATCACCCTCCCACCCGTATCCACGCGTGGAGAGCCGAATCATGTGATGAGAGGAGGTGGCTGATTGGTCCGGCGGGAACGTAGCTCCCATCGTAGTTCTCAGCTTACAGGTCAATGGACTATAGGGATGACGTTTGTCTTCTATAAAAAAGGGTATTGGTCTTCGCCAGTTATCCACCACGCTACAAGAAGCGCATGCGTTGGTTCACCTAATATACGCCTAAGGCATCAGCCATTGAATTGTGAAGCTCTCCCATGGCTCGAGTTGTGCTCCCCTCTCAAATCCAGGCTTCTTGGAAGGTTGTCGCCGGTCTGCGGTGCACTGAATCAGACGACGGAGACGGAAGGACAGACGGACAATGTTTTGGGAGGAGTGGGTTGAGTGAAAAAGCGTTCCATGGTTTATTTAAGATCTTCGAGAAGCATCCATAAAACGGATGCATTCCGAGTGTTGCTAAGAGCCGCGTCACATGTTGCTTTGGTGGCTTGTCTCGAAACAGGTGTACAACGGTACAGAACTTAGCGCGCAACTTTCCCCGAACAGCTTCGCATTGCGACACCTGAGGCTGTCTTCTTGATTGGACTCGGGTGTATTGTCTCCTATTCCGAGCCAAGAGACATTGGA
Source organism: Ixodes ricinus (assembly GCA_037355805.1). NCBI lineage: Eukaryota > Metazoa > Arthropoda > Arachnida > Ixodida > Ixodidae > Ixodes > Ixodes ricinus. The sequence continues at coordinate 109,547 of JAZHYW010025188.1, read as the reverse complement.
TATTCGTGCAGAAAAGCGTCACAGTCTTCAGGCACGCGGTGAATATCCAATGACTATAGCCGACGTTACATGCTGGTGCTAATTAGACACGCGGTGGAAGGAACTCGAGTGTTGGCGTGCACCGTGCAGGTATTTCCGGTTTCTGCTGGGATGTTTTTTTTAATCCAGGCGACGGTCTTTGGTCCCAGCCTTCCGTTTCTCGGGTATATGCAACCGGATGAGATAGGATCGTTCCTGGCTTCGAGATAATATCGAGAAACGACGCGACGCGCTGGCCTTGTCCTTTCCTTTGTGTGTCAGGGTTCTTACGGGGTCCACGTTGCCGACCGCAGAGCGAACTCTTGGAAGTCCTTGACGTCAACGCATCGATCTTTTGTCTCTCGTGTTTCTTTTTCTTAAATATATTCATGAACATCATCTTCATCATGATTCCTTAAAAAAGAAAGCTGGAAAATCTTTAAAAAAAAGAGTTTGTGTCACAACATGGATTTCAACTGAAGCAATGAAAAAGCCATCGCAGGGACAGTGAGACTTCCTTATGGTGACGGTAGAAGACGTTTATGGTTGAACAGCTTGTGCTAGCTTTACGGTAAACTTCGGCAATGATAAAAGGGACCACAAAATGAACAGACCTTTCAAAACAATTCCGCAAGGCGTTTCGGCGACCCCACATTCCACGGCGCTGTACGCTCGGTTTGACACGTTCTGAAAGCGGGGCGATCCCTTCTCTCTTTCCACAGTAAGTTCAGAGCACAAAATAATAATAATAATAAAAAGAAACCCATTACACAACCAATCCTGCACAACCTTTTTTGCTATCGCCCTGCCTTCGTTGCGTTCTAAAATCGCAAAATGTTGAACCAACATGTACCGCGCCCGCTCCATTCAGGTACTCTTTCAAGTTCACGTGCTGTACATCAGATCTCCGATATGCAGCGCTCTAGGGAGCGCTCCATATTTCCGAGCAAACGTTCGGGAAGTAATAGTGGCACCAGTACTTCATCCACGTTGATATGTTTCTATTGGTGCAGCAATGGTTGGATGGATGAATGCGGCTGAAACCCTCGAATAGAGCGGCGACTTACGCCCCCTAGGCAGCTTTCCGCGCTGACAAATTTGGGAGGCGCGCCGTCTGGTGGATAATCGTCTACATACCAAAGTGAGGATATTTCTGATTTCACTGATACAAACAAGCATGAGACGCTTGGGAGGCCAATGTTCTATGCGATGCGATAATGAAGAATGCAGACTGGGAATAGCATCTGCGAAATTGTGCCTCATTTAGAGGGACCCTTGTGATAGTCGACGATAAGCACAGTGAAGTGTAATAAAAAAAGGGCGTCTTTTTTATGATCTGGAAGTGTTTAGGTTTATATACAGATTGAATCTGCTGGCGAGGTTAAAGTCTGAGGCAAATTTAGCAAACGGGCGAGCTGGTTCAGATCACACATTATTTAAACCGAAGAGCGCACGCGACGGACGTAAAAAGAGAACAACACACAGTTCGACTCCGTATATTTTTTTTTTATTAACGCAGCTAGCTAAATTTTATTAACACAACTGGTTATCGACACCTCTCTCCCACACAACCTTCGCCGATTTTGCGAACGTTTTTGCGGCCACCCTCAATGACATTTCATCGCCACTCCTTCCCCATAGCAATCCAGCGGTACAAGACCCAGACCACCCCAAACTCAAAAGACAAGACAATAGACCGATATCACCGGGTGTATCTCAAAACGTTCCATTCGGATTTCGCCCTTTCTCGTTTCGCCGAATTTTCGTTTGGACCTTCTCGTTTGAACCTACTCAAAATATCCAAACCGTTTTTTTTTCGCATTTGGGTTTATTTGCATTTGGTCCCGTTTGCATTTGGACCGAAATTGCGCGTAGTACGTTTTCAGTCCTGGATTGGCTCCGACACTTCGTAGTGTACGCTGCAGTTTACTTTAAGGAAAAATAGAGTAAGGGGGGGGGGGGACTACTTTTAGTGCACCCTCCCGCGACCCGGGAAAAAAGACAGACGAAGCCGTTTTTTGCCACCAAAGATTAAGAGCCTCAATATCCAACGAGTCGAAAGATCCACTGGTGGATCCTCCGTCTCGTTGAATATTCAAACACGTTGGATATTCAGGCCTGGTGGGATCTTCCGCCTCGTTGGATATTCAGACTGGTTGGACGTTCCGTCTGAATTGGGCATTCCGTCTCGATGGATGTTCAGTCACGGGGACATTCCGGCCTGGTTTTATCTTCCGTCTCGTTGGATATCCAGACTCGTTGGACATTCCGTCTCAGATGGGCATTCTTTCTCAATGGATATTTTGTCTCGCCTGCCACGTGACCTATTGAATATTCTACGCGGAGTGGCATGCAGCCTCATTCCTCTGGCTACCTGATTTGAGGAATGCGTTTCGCAGTGTTTACATATTCCGAGCGCATAGATCTTCAAATCTGTTAAAAGGAATGTTGGTCGCTCAGGCGGATTCTAGCAAGTTGGTTACACTTCGCCAATTTTGCGAAAATTCTACAACTAATGAAAAATATCCAGAAAAAAAAGACATAGAACTTCTCGGAGCCTCATCTGCACAAAATCTAATATTTATTTTAGAAACATGTTCTCTGTAGGTTATTGTTTTATTACTAAATTATGTGGCAAAAACGAAATAGGCTAGCACAGTAATTATGCACCAAGAATAAATTGTAAGCACATACAACAATGAGTGATTGGTGCACGCCGGACCAGCTGTTTACACAAAAGCGTAACGGAGACGAAGCTTCGTAGGAGTGATAGGTTTCCGCTTTCGGCATGCAACACCTTTCTCCACGTCTTCAAAAGAGGACAGCGTGATCAGCGGAAAACATGAAAAATTTATTCAGTTTATGTGTCCCTAAACGACTACTGAAAGTACTGTTAAGTAGCCTCTGGAAGCACACCAATGCTCGTGATTCTGTCCACGTAATTGCAGACGTCCTGGTAGGTGGCAGCACGGCCACTGACGAAGGAGGCAAACGCATCCATTTCTGCGTGGAGCCTCTCGTTTCTTTCCGAGGATGTTGGTCTTGCCACAACGAGCGGGTTCAACATAAGAGCCTGGATTCGATTCTGAGCGGCATGCTGCGCAACCTGAAGGAATTCAATTTCCTTCTCGTATTTTTTTTAATTTTTGTTTAACCTTTGGTTCGTTTCTTGTTAAATAAAGGCTTCAATGACCATTTTAAAGGAAAAGAAGAACTAGTGGCTGAAGGAGTTGATAGTTTATCAATTAATGGTTCCATAAATTAAATACTTTCTCTTTCACAAGACACTTACAAGTAAAGAACAGTTAACTTCATCGTCTGCTTTTTTTAGGCTTGGTTTGTTTTAAAAGGGAGAACCTGTATATTTTTTGCCAATGCACTGAAACCAGCCGTTTTCTCTAGAGGGCAAAACATCAGGGATATTTAATTGAAATCCGTCACAAAATTGCGAGAATCGCTAAGGTAAACTTTATTCAGTGATGCTTTCTCTCACCACCCGTCCCGTTTATTCAGAGAGAGACAAACCTCATCAACATATCTACTGAATCGCGAGCTGCGAACATATTTTTACCATACTGTTACTTTAGATTGTAACTTGTCACATCGCACAACATACAGAAATATTCTACGTCTCCACGGTTGCCGAATTGGATATCCCATCTCAGTGGACATTCAAACCTGGTTGGATCTTCCGTCTCGTTGAATATTGACCCACGGTGGACAGTCAGTCTTGGTTGGATCTTCCGTCTCGATCGATATTCAGGCAAGCTGGACATTCAGTCCTGGTTGGACCTTCCGTCTCGATGGATATTCCGACTCCTTGGACATTCCGTCTCACTTGAACATTTCGTCTCGGTGGATATTCCGTCTCGCCTGTCCCGTGACCGATTATATCTTTCGACTCGTTGGATCTTCCGTATCGATGGATAATCAGGCCGTCAGCGGCCACTAAAGAGCAGTTCGGTGTTTTATTGCCCAGCGCTTGCTACCACTTCCGGACAAATCAACGAGTGGGTCCTGACCTTCGCTGCATGTTTCAAGAGAAGAAGGGACGTATTCCGGAACTGTTAGCCAAACCGCGAGACTAAAGCACATGTGCGTGTGTATGTGAGCGCTTGCGTATAGGCGAGTTGGGAGTTGGGAGGGGCGGACTTGAAGAAGCTTCTTCGGGGATACGCGGTGACCAAGCCATAACACCGACACCTCGAAGTGCCCCCATTTAATTTGATTTTCTTTCTGAGGTTGAAACGCGAAGGATTTAACGAGAACGGATCAAATGCGGCGGGTCTAACTGGGAAGGACGTTTTGAGTATGTGTCCTTTTGAGAAAGTTCAAACGAGAAGGTTGAAACGAGAACGGGCCCAAATGATAACCACCCGATCTCACCAAGAGCATCGCGACGCCACCGCTGCCGCGGTGCATTCTGGTACCTGTAGTTCTCCCCAGTTTTCCGGCCGCGTCAATGTGCGTTTTAGTCCCGGCGTTTGGACATTTTCGGGTTATCACGTGACTTCTAATCTGGTGTTTGCTCACTGTTCTGAATGGGTGGCTTTACCTGTTGTGTGCCTGGGTGCAACAATAACAGCAAAAGGCAAAGGGGTATTGGATTTTATGTCTTCCCGAAAGAAAGCAGCCCCTGAAAAGAGTGGATAAGAAAGTAGCAGGAAAAAGAGTGCTTTTCAATTTTTTTAGCGGTTTGCTTTATCATTTATATCCACCCCATGGAACGTTAGCTAAAGAGTGTAAGATTACAGGGCACGAGACATAATGTGGCGTGCCAAAGTGTTCCGCAGTTGTAGTTCGGAATCTCCCTGAGCACTTGCTCCGTAGCGGTCTATCCGTTGGTCCATCTGAATCGGGATCTTTCCACAGTTTTGTGGCGACCATTTTTCATACACTTTTTACTCAGTGCATATTGGTGGTTATAACTGTTATCGCGACGACAGGTTTCAAGCACAATCGTGCTTCAGAAGATCAGGACAATCACTAAAAAAAGAGCAGCGACTTCCGATATGCATCACTGGAAGTAAAACAACTTTTTCGAAAGCAGTCTTTATTTTTTTCAAACAAAACGTGAAAACACTGCATAGTGCAATTTAGAAGTGCACCACTTACTTTCAAAAAGGTAGCAAACGAACCTCATCCATCTTGTGGTGGTCTATTATGCCACAACTTGATTTTGGCTGATGTTACTAATTCATCCTGCGTGCACTAACACCAAACGAAACCACAAAAAAAATGAAGCTTTTACCGTCGAGCGATTGTTCGCGTTCGGAGCTTGCGCAAACAAAATAAAACTGAATAGAAACTATACACGAAAACCCACCTCCACCCGAAGTTTTCAGGTATCTGGCATGGTTGGTTCTTTTTTGACAGATGCAAGTTACTACGGCTCTTCAGGCATAGTCTTCCTTTAGATCGTTTCTTCTTTGTGTGCCAGCTTCTCCCCGCAGTTCATCTGTACAGCTTAGAGTCACTAAATAAAGCTACGCTTTCAGAGTACCGAAAACTCCCAAACTTTGCGTCTGAAGCGCGCCAGGCGCCGCCATCTTGGGTCCGCGCGCAGACGGAGGAGTGACTGTAGCTGAGCCAAGCCGAGCTGTAGCCGTCGCCTGCGCCAGCTGCCGCGGCCGCAGCTGTGGCAGCGAATCAAAGTCGTGTTGCTCGCATCTCGACGTAATACGGAAAAGCGCGTGCTGAGCGACAGAATTCAGCGTGCGCGTGCAGTAAACAGCAAACAGCAGCAGGCAGAGGATCGCCGGACCCAAGATAGTGGCGTTGAAAAACACGATGATGATGATAGCGACCCACGTGACTGCCGCTGTCCAATGATGCCGCAGCCGAACCAGAATATTGTTGAATAGAGCGACTGTATTGTCGGCAAAATGCCAAAGAAAAGGAATGCGGTACTCTGGAAGCGTAGCTTATTTAGTGACTCTAGTACAGCTGTCGCACAGCTTAGTGCTGTCAACCTGAATGAAACGACTTCTAGAAAACTATCGCTCCCTGAGAAAGTCTATTTAGCTCTTGTTATTAATGCGTTAGAATTAGAACGCTCGTTTTGACGAAAACCCGGCGGTGTCTTTCGTTTGTCAGTTGTCGCGGGTGACGCTCCCATTGTTCCGAAGTGCTGATGTGAGCACGCATCAACCTCTCCCTCGCTCCCTGGTGCTGACAAACTTACAGACACCGCCGGGTTCACGTCAAAACGATCCCTTTCGTTTTCGGCAAACTTACGAGCACAGCTGGCGCGTAGCAAGAGAGGAGGAGGCGCTGCGCAACACCCCTAGATAACAAAGCCGTAGGGCTGAATGAGATGGTTTAATCATTGAAGGCCAACACTGGACACAGATTGGAAACGAGTGCTGCGTCAACGCTCGGCTTCGAGTCAAGTTTGAGCCGAACGTTGACGCAATCGTCGTGTCCAATATATGCCCAGTGTTGGACTTCACTGATGACGTCATCTCATTCAGCACTACGGCTTTGTTATCTAGAGAGGTATTGAGCCGTGGCGCGGTGGAATGCGGGTGTGCTCAGTTGACACTCTGCCGTCGCCGGTTGTTCTTCGCTCTGGGATTCCATAGATAGCGGTGCGTGGGCTGTGATGTGTGTGTGTAGTTAAAACGATGAATGCCGTTCACTCCAGGAGTGATATGGATGCGGTTCCTTCAACTAGTAGTATGGATGTGGTTCTTTCCACGAGTGATATGGATGACCATGTTCAAGGGTGTCGGCGTACTTTGAAAGGCAGAGTACAAAAAAAGGGGGGGGGGAAAAAATTACAAAAAAATCTATTGTAGCATTTTTGGGGAATCCGTTAGCAGGACTCTTGGTAAACGCCACACACGTCCCCCTTGGGAAGCCTAACACTGACCCCGTAACGAGGCCAAAAGACGCAGCAAGAAATAGAGGAAGCAAGAGAAAGCCAAAATAACAAAAGTGAAGGGGTTAGCGTTAGTGTTTCTCAAGGGGGACGCGTGTGGCGTTTTCGAGGGTCATGGTAACGCATTTCCGAAAAATCCACCAATGGATCTTCCTGTCTTTTTTTTAATTGTCGATTAATTGTTATGCACAAGCCTGAGCACTACCAAGATCAGTCTTCCACCGACACATTTGATGCTGATCCGCGGTGCTACACCGAGCCGATGGTCCCTTGAATTTTGCGTGTTCTTTGCCACTGAACGAGATGTTCACTTGTTTCCAAGTGCATTGAGACGTCTGAGCAGCAGGGGTGCTCGTGTGGTGGCGTCGCTATGTTTCCTGTGGCCGCAGCGGGACCCCTAAAGTTCCTTGATACTTATTTTAGAAGTAACGATGACCAACACAAATGGCAGAGCAGATTCCGCTGGAACAAAATGGCGTCAATCAATTGAGTCTTCTGCTTTACGACGCCATTCGCTTCCTAAAACCTGCACCGTCACGCAGTCGGTGCTTCAAAAGAATGTCGCTCTTTGTAGGAAGCTCTTATCTAAGAACTTAGGACCACCGCGTGAGCGCGGTGGTCGTCAGCGTCATGAATGCGCTGACAAACTAGGATGACTTGACTCGTGAAAGGTAAGAAATAATCTAGAGGTTTACTCACTCGTGCCGCTGCTGTTGGCGGATGAATCTCCAGCTCCTGGGAGTGTTCCGACCACGTTCTGAGACTCGGTCACGTCGGATGGAATCGTCTTCTCGGACGTGGCCTCGACACTCGTTTTCGCGCTGGAACTTGGCAACGAGGGTGGCGATGTTGCTTCAGCAGGCGAAGAGGGCACGGTGGGCGTCACTGCCACAGTTGGATCAGCCGACGCACTCGACGTAACTCGAAGGGATACTGTGCTCGGTTGCGCCGTTGCCGCCTCACTGGTGGTCTCCCGCAACATGTTACCGGGGTTATGTGGCAGTTTGTCGATAGGCTGGTCTTTCGGCGGCCGGGGTAAGAGTAAAACACGAGGCAAGCGACTAACACGCTGACTCCGAGGATCACGTAACATCTCCTGCGGCGCATTTCGCTCTTATTCTTGCTGCCAGCGTGTGTCATTTCGGCTTGAACCTGGTAGCGCTGTTGTTGTTTCAGCACGTTTGCTGGAGTTCGAACCGATGCGAAGTGTCTCAGTCGTTTGCTCTTGCGCGCACTTCGAAAACTCACACAGACTCGCTTTCTTTGTGTGTCTCTTGCACTCCGCAAAATCACGGACCCTTCAGAAACGAGCAGAGGTGATACAAGTTAGCTCGAGTTCGAAATGAAGCGTATCGGCTAAGGCTGCCCCTCCAATCCGGCGATATGTGGCAGTTAACCCGACACCTTGAACTGCTTGTCGGATGCAGGTGAGGCGGCGACGAATGGCGTGTAATGAATACAGGCCGTCAGTGTTCTGAAGCCACGAATCACTGTGTCTGGAAGAGATAAAAACATAAATGTTGCTACTTTCAGCATATGGACATCTAGAAGCAGAACCAAAGTCGCTGGCAGCCTTAAAACCCAAGGCGTAACTCATTATGTGTGTGCTTCTTGCTTCGCGATTCGTCCCCCGACTTTTTTATCGGCTTACGCCGCAACCGGATCGGCTGCGAAAGGATAATGAAATTCTCGGGAAACGCCACGCCGTGGGTTTCTTAAGCTATATCCGTGACCCATACACTCTAAGAAATGCCTGCGCGTCTACTTACCCGCAAAACACTCAAAGAGCCAATGTCTGCGATCTACGAAATCATCTCAGCGAATGATGAGGCGCAACATCTGTTCAGACCTAAAAATGAAGTCTGCGCTGTGGCAATGCAAAGCGTCATGCTTGCATTGCGTAATGTCATAGCGCAGACTTAATTTTGAGGTCTGAACAGATGTTCCGCCTCATCATTCGCTGAGCTGATTTCATAGATCGCAGAGATGGCTCTTCGAGTGTTTTGCGGGTCAGTAGACGCGCAGGCATTTTCTAGAGTGTAAAAACAATCGGCGTTAGAGCGACAGACAGGTCGGCGTCAGCTATATACTATATAGTCCCCTCCAAATGCACCTTCCTCCTCTTTCCCTCTTTCCAGCACAACATGCAATCACTGCGTTCAGCGGAGGCAGCCCAGGTAATGTCGAAGTCGAAAAAGCGTGTATAGGCTTAAAGATTAGCCTGATGTGAACCTGTATAAAACGTCAAATTCAGGGTCATATCGTAAACATAATTTCGGTAAAATAAACAAAACATTTTTTTTTGCATCGTTATATTCCGAGTGTTTTCGGTAGTTTGCAGTGACCGGCGATCCGAGTGTTCCGCGGAAAAAAAAAAAAAACTGAGATTCTCGTTGATAGTTTAGAGTGTTGTCATCGCCTTGGCAACGAGCGGCCGTGGTTATGGCCTGAAACGGAGCATGACGTGAACGTCTGAAACGTAAACTCAGCGTGTTACCTCACTAACTCCGTTTTAAAGGGACCATGAGGTGATTTTTTTCTTCTTCATTTTCTTCTTCCTTAGCTTTCCTCCTCAACTCAAAAGTGAAATGAGAAATCACCTGGCCGTGACGTAGTACTTCACCGGATGCCATGACTCCAGGCTTCCATCTTGCTTTTTAAGGGGTATTCATACGAGGGACGCTTTGCAGGGAGGGATGAGCGTCACGTCAGTGATCGGCGGAACCAGCGGGACTCCCTCCCCGATTCAAACGTACACACGAACGGCGGGGAGCCGAGAGGCATGTCAGTGTTATCAGACGCTTTTAGTGGTCGCACTCTGGACAGCAGGGTTTGGTGCGCGCTGACGAGAGCAGAAGAATGAAGGCGTACAGAAACGGCGATACGCGGTTATGGCAGCAGCGTTGTTAGATGCAGAAGACGACGAAGTGCTTCCTGCTACAAGAACGATGCTTCTTGAATGGGTAGATGCCACAGAAAGGACGTGGAATCAAAAACCAGTTGTACGGGGAGCGGCTTGAGGACGGCATTGATGAATACAGAAGATTCCTTCGGGTGCCTCGGATTAAAGTCCTTTGATAAAGGCGTTTTTTACAAGTACCGACTGATGTGGAAACGCGCAAGACGTGCCACGAGCGGATGCTCCGCCGCCATACGATTTCAAGGGCCGCTCATTTCACTGCTTCGCCGCCATTTGCTTTCAAGGGCCGCTCGAGACACGGGCCTCGTACACTGACGGATTTGACGCCACTTGCAAGACAAACGCAAACACATCGAGGGGCTTGACCTCGGACTACCCGGACGACATGCGCGACAGTGCAAGTCACAATACGTTGGGCTATCTCGATGCCACTGCCGGTCTCTCGCTGAGCAAACTCTGTAAAGTTACCAGACACGCCAACAAAATACCGCCAATTGCAAAGAGATCGCACGCCAACGCGGGGAGTGTTGGTGCGGCCCGTGCAAAAGCTCCCCTTCCCCGATGTCAACGTGAGCGCGGTTCCGCGCGCAAGCGTTTACGTTGTTATCACGGGATGCGCATCCCGGTGAACAAAGGGAGGGATTCCTCCCGCCTGTGAATATCCCTTTAAACGCACCATGGAACTGATCATTCGCAAGTGAGTGATGATAAGTGCCGTCAGGGCACTCATTGGCCACAAACGCGAATCCAAACATTCGTAGACGGATTGATTGTTGACGAGCGCATACGCCCAAGTGAAGCAGCGCTCGTTTCCAATGCGAGAGCTGGGTTCGGCCTGTATTCTGTTCACCCTTAAGCTGAGACTACAGCCAAAGCTACAAGCGCCAGCTATAGCGCGCGCTCCTGTCTATGAGACGTGCTTTTCTAGCGCGAGTGCCCGTCCTGCGGGAGAGTGCTTCAAAGCAGCGACATCGAGCTCTCGTGCTCGTGGCAATTACTGCAGTCTCAGCTTAGGGTGAACGGAGGTGTCGGTTCGGTTGGTGCGCTTGGGCACCGCGGACGTATCACAGTGCGAAGGCGGATGGCTTTCCAAGGAAAGAAGGTACGAAATAGTCCGCTCTATTTTCAAATGTTCGTACCGAAAAGCTGGTTTTGGGCTTTCTGCCCTCGTGTACTAGTATTCTTTTTTTCCTTTTTTTTGCCAAACTAAACGATACGCGGATAGCAAAACTCCATTTTAAACACATGTATCCCAGCCTAAAATCAATTTCATCGTTCCTTTGAGAATATTACGAATCTACACAGCCCGAACAAACTCCGCGCTTTTGCAAGTTAATGCATGGTTGAGACGTCTGCGTTTGAGCGTGACCGAGTTCGCTTGTGAGCAGCACCCTGCGCCGAGAGAACATATACTTGCACGCTGGTGTCATCCATCAAGTAGTCATGAAACGCCTTTGAACCGCGTACAGCTAGGCTGAAGACTTTGCACTATTTCGGAAAACAAATCTGCACTCTATCTACGAAAAATTATCATTTATAACAATATCCTAATGTTTTCTTAATGAAAGAAGTATGCTTTAAGAGACAAAAAATATTCGCAGATTGGAAGTGTTCCTGGGCTGGCCGATACACGGCGCCAGTTTAGATTCTCGTCATAAGCAGTCATAAGCTGTCATGATAGGACTCATAACGGCCCCTCAATCACCTTCAAAGGCAAAAGTGCGTGCGAACCGGCCTTCCAATGCAAATGTCTGAAGCAGCCCTTAACACGCGTGCAAACGCAGTTGTACGCCAAAGATTCGTATTATCTATACCTATAGGTTCTTTGCCCCTCCTGGAGTTCAGCCGGATCTTTCCAGTTTCACGTTCCAGATTGCGGCTGCTTCCAATACGACCGCAATCAAGGAACGCTTTCGTTGGACCTTGGTTTCTGTTTCTGGCTCGATTCCCGCATCGCACGCGCGCAACCCCGACGACGCCGCGTGGCTCGATGTGGGATTTATCGGGACCTGGTATCGCGAGGTTCGGGAAAATAAAGGGTGAGAGAGTATATCTAATCGAATCGTATTACCGGGCTTTGGCCACAAAACACTTCAGCTAAGGCTGCTTGTATCCGTGTTTCCGGTCAAGAGGGGAGCGGTTTCGTCCTCTCCATTCTTGGTATTACACACGGGTAAAGAATAGAGGATGAAAATATAAAATTAGTAGTTGATAAGAACGCTAAAGAAGAAATCACGAAGAACATAAGAATACACGCCCTGCCTTTCTTTAACTATATCAGTGAGTGTAGCGAGTCATCGTGACATCGTTATCGCCAATCACGCGCATTCACTGCGACTTTATCCTGCCTTTTTATTTCTCTGCGTGATTGGTTTATAGCCGGTGATAGAAAACGCACGAAGAAGACGAGGGCCGTGAAGATGCACTTTTGGCGCTGCGTGATTGGCACCATCGAATTGTAGCGTTTTCGCTGTTGTCGGACCTAATGTTAAACGGAGTGTATAATATTATACACCAACTCAAATCCGTTACGTCACGCCGCGGTGGTGGCGGGTCGGTCGCACTTCCGGTCTGGGGCTATGGGCGGAAGTCGCCATGCGGGACGGGCATTCCCGTGTTGTTTTGGAAGAGACCAGCCAGACCTGCCTTCTCGTTAAAATGCTGCAACTGGGGCTGTATACCAAGAGCTGGGAAAGGTTGGAAGATCAGTTGTCATGCGTATTCTGCCTGCTCGGTTCGTCCGAGAACGTGGATAAGTGCCGTGAAAATAGAATACAAGACACCGTCGGACCGCGATTACTTGTGCAGGAAGCACTGTGTATTGCATTCACGGATACTTGTGGTCGTCAGATTTTTTTCTTTTTGTTGCAACGTGAATGCGAGATAATTGTGAAGTTGTCCGGACCACCTGCGAACCATGTTCAGTGCGTCTTCACGTTCAAACGGCCATCTGATCGTTCAAACTGTCGCCTGCTCGTTCAAACTACCGCGGCCAATACACCAAACGTTGCGATAAGAAGTGCAGCCCTCAAAATACTTTTAATGTTGAAGGTTGTTTGGGGCAAGTATAGGCTCTGTGTAAACAGTAGATACAAGGAGGTAACAATGATACAAGGATCATTGTTACCAGTGGCCGTCACCAACTTGTTATAGCTAATTCACTCGGTCCGGTTCTGCTTCCGATTTTCAGTATGGACGTCGAGCATCGTAGCAAACTTCCACGCTTTTGCAACCCGACCGACGTCGCGACTGAAAATAGCGAGCAGAATCTCATCGTGTGCTTCAGGCATTAGCTTCCATTCTGCGGCGTTTAGACAGGCATTGCTGCGAAGCTGCAGAATTAACACTTTTAACGCGAAAAAGAGCGCGGGACCCCACACCGACGCCGTCAAGATCACATTCCGATGGTTTGTTGATGCGGGACTCAGCGCTTCTTGCCCACACCCCATCTCGCATGCACGCTGCCGTGGGTGTTCCGCTAGGGCCGCTCCGATTCGTTCGTAAACACGAGTTGGTGTATAATGTGCCATTTGCCTAGGTCACCCGCTCTGCACCTCGCTTCCTTCCTCTGAACGTTTTTGTACCGTGTACCGGCTCAAGCCAGCCTCTTCTTATTTATGCAGTGCCTACGTCACTCGAGAAACATTAACCGAAAGTAACGCTTGACACAAAACAGCTATTAATTGGTCTCACACACGAGTTATTCAGAACAGACATTGAGTAAACCACACAGTGGTTATACAATAGCGGTCCACACGATTCGGTCATATAATATATCCGTATTCGGATACAAAAGCGAATTAAAATACTTAAAAAAAATTGCCGACCAGGTGGCCTCTTCGACGAACTGCTCTTCGACGAGCTGCCCCATGACGAGTGTGTCTATTCGACAAATTCGCCTTTGACGAGTTGCCCTTCGACGAGTCTTTCGACGGCAATCACTCCTCGGCCAATGGGATTGCGACATTAACCGTTAGCCTCTCGTTTCTTAAGTTAACTGCAGCGGTATTTAAGCTACGGTATTTTATAAAGGTCATATATTTCTGTGGGCGACAATATTGTTATTACACCAGGTAAACGAACGGTACGCACCGAGAGCATGAAGCAGAAATTTTGTGATGGCGCTTTTTATTCTGATGCAATGCGACTAGGCTCTTGCTTCAGGTCGTTTCAATGGCTGCCTTCAGCGTGCTGTCGACTGTTTTCTAAAAATACTCGGGTCGCGTTTTGAGCATGCTCTCATACCACAGCTCGTTGTACTACAGTCACGCAAAAAAGGATCATTACTTCCCTTCAAACTGTGGATCCTCCTTTTCCCAGTCTTATTTCATTTATATTTTCGACATGTTGATAGGCATAAAGCTCAATCACCGATTCATTCACGGTCCTCTCCTACAAAATAAAAAAAAATATTCTTTAGGAATTGCGACTTTGCTGTATTGAAATCAGCTCTTAAAACGACAAGTTGCCGCAACAACAGGTGGTGCTGTATACAGGTGCTTGCTCGGTGTGTATGCGTGGTCTGCTTGTATACTTACCTGCTTCTCCAAGTTTTCGCGACATTATTTTTAATACTTTATGTACTGGAAATGGTCGGATTATACTAAGCTACAGCTTGCTCGCTTGCACGAGCAAGCGACTTTCGACAGTTGTCTTCTTGCTTGAGTACTCGTGCCCACTGTGAATCTCACATGGTTTTCTCTCTCGCCTCTGTGCATATACGTAATCACCGAGAGTTTACACTCTAAAAAAGTTTGTGCGTCTACTTTCACGCACAACCCTCGGACAGCCAATCAGCGCAACTTACGGAGGTAGCTCAGCGAATGACGATGCCGAAACATATGTTTAGACCATAAAACGCAGTCTGAGTTGTGACTTTAAGCAATGCTAGCGTGACGTTTTGCATTGCTTAATATCACAACTCAGACTGCGTTTTTTGGTCTAAACATATGTTTCGGCATCGTCATTCGCTGAGCTGCCTCCGTAACTGCGTTGATTGGTTCTCCGAGTGTTGTGCAGGATAGTAGACGCCCGGGCTTTTTTAGAGTGCAGGGCACGGATTATTATGGTAATGATTCTTAAGTCGTGATTGGTTCATCGGCGTCCTTATTGGCTAACGTCGCCCTATCATTGGCTGCGGATCAGTAATAATATGCACGCGGTGACCCCCCCCCCCCCCCCCACACACACACACATTTTTAAGGCTGTCAGTTTCTTAAGCTGTCACTGCCCGTAAGTTGTGTGTATACATTTTGAGAGCACATGAAATCAAGGGCAGCATTTGTGGGGAAAAAGTTATTTTTAAATAAATTTATTGTGCTGGATGGAATAAACTTTAGGAGTTGTAGTGTAATAGTGAGAATAGCAGTTAGTGCAAAGGAAAGAAGTCATGTTTGAGAAGAGGTCTGGGAAACCCATCGGAAGCGTAGGCTCGAAACGTTTGGCTCCTATTTATTGCATAACCTTGCTTTCTTTTTTTCCCCTCGCTTTGTATACCCACAAAACAGTTCTTCTGTTCACTGCAGAGGTAAATGTAACGTGGCAGTATTTATTTTACACTTTTATTCCAGTGTATAAACAAATATTATATCAAGTCAAAACCTTAACGAGCTCGTGCACAAAGTAATAAGAACATCTTTTTTTTTTATTGATTTGCATAACTTTTGGTTTAATTCTTTAAGCAAGCCCACTTATCTTTCGCTCAAAAGCGCAGGAATATTGCAAACATAAATTGCTTAACTGTTTGACAGCAATTTGCTCCTCACTGCAGTAAAATATTCCGGTCTGTCGTACACTGCAATTTATTGTCCAACCTCCCTTTCAACGTTTTGTCTCGTTGAGGTCGATAATAAAGTTGATTATTCAAAAACTAACCAGGGGGCTATGTTGCGCTTTTGGACTCCCAGGAGACTAGGAAGAGGGAAGTGACGTCAACAACGCTCTTTGGATGTTGATTGGTGGAGTCGCTGATGACGGTGAGTTTCGCGATGCGAGATACGTTCATTCACACCTACGTCACTTCCTCTTCCTAGTCTCCTGGGAGTCCAAAAGCGCAACATAGCCCCCCAGATAGAACCAAGGACTGTCCTCCGATTTTCTTTGCACCGACCGATGTTTCTAACGTTATACGCCCAAGGCTGTCCCGCTGACCATTGAACGGGGCATGCGCAGATGCATCGACATTCGCAAAATGGGTTCCTGCGCACGCATATGCGCAGTTCCAATCGCTTCTATGTGCAAATGTGCCGATTGTTGAAAAAAAATTAGTTGGTGTTTGAACGTATTGTCAGATCCCATTGGTCTGACTCCCTTCGAAATTGCCCTCGTGCGTTCCAAACACAAGCTGAATTTCGTGCGTGTGTGTGTTCATTCCTCAGGCGAAAACTGCCGAGTCACCACACATGCGCGGCGTCTGATATTTCGCCGAAGAGAGCTACTGCGCATGCCCAGAACGCGAATGGCAGCGCGCAGGTGGCGTTTATTGGAACGGTCTAATTATCGAGAAAAAGAGCCTCGTATATGTTGCGTCAGAGTTTTTCTCAGTAGAAAACTATCCGCGACCACCACCCCTTTTTGCTTTTCCTAGCGTGTTTGCCACGCTCAAACTCTGCGTATAACGCGGATGTTGATAGTGTGTCTCTTGGCACGTTCCCTGGACCGAGCACTCCAGGCGAAGCACGTGTCGTCCACACTCGGGAAGTTTCATCGCGCCCGTGTGAATCCAGAAACTCATCGACCTAATCAGTCATCTTCGAACCCGGAGATAAGGACGTCCTAGGAGGTCGGACGCACTCGGCCTCAAAGGGGTAGTTTTGCCAACGCTGTTGCAGATATGATCAGGGCCGACTTCCTCAAGGATAATCGGTGACAAAACCTACTCGAAGATTTTAGAAAAAACACACACACACTGATGCCTATCCTATGCCCCCAACGTTAATTATAGCCGCGCACTGCGGTCGGCAAAGTAGAAAACGCGTCCTGAGCTCCGGGCATTGTTAGAGTAGGGCTACTCTCATCACCGCAGTGGTTGGACACGAGTGTCCGCCGAGGCATTGATTGTTACGAACCGAAGACGAGTGCACACGCATTTCTCGTGTCCAATTCATAAGCCGCGCTCGACTGTCATCAGGCGGGTGGTTCCGATCCCACAATTACGTCATCAAGCTTTGCGAAGGCAAGACGGAAATAATGAGTCCCCTTTCATCCTCGAAATTTCACCGCGACCAAGAAGCTTCTGAATCCGTGGCGGTCTGTGCGAGAACAGTTGGGCCAGACTGCAAAGCCATGAACATTCGAACTTGACATCGTTTCATGACCCCTTTTACCCGAGACTGGGGTAGAGGAACGACAAAACTTTTACAGTGTGTACGATAAAAAAAAAAAGATTCCTCCTTTTACACACAGACTCGGGTTAAAGTCGTCGTAATAAACTTCCACGAGTTCGCCTGCGCACTGACTGCATTTTTGTTAATCGTACCTGAAGCAGGCTTTGATCCCCTTCTGACATGCATTCAGATGAGAGACGTGTCTGTCCCTGCCTCTTTTTCTACGTAGAAAAATAAATAGGGACCGACACAAACGAGTCTTATTATGTTCAGGCTTCTTGTCGATGATAATGACGATAATTATTCTCGTCATTCTTGTCCAGCTCGCTTGCACCTTTGCATTAATTGCATTATCATCAGGCTTCTTGTCTCGTGATTCGCTTCCCGGCGATTTCATGGACTAATGTTGCAATCTCACTGGCTCTATAATAGAATTGTCGAATCTCGTCACTCCCTGCCTTTCATAAGCCGTCAGTCTATAGACCAACTCAACTCTCTGACGTCACTCTACTGCGGTGGCGCTGCTGTCAGTACTGGGCACGCGCAAATGCTTCGCCTCGTGCGAATCTGCTTTCTGCGCCCGCGCAGTGCCCCCACCCGGTGTGGGCAAACGCTGTGTTTTTTGTAAACAATATGTGTGTCGATAGACCGTTTTTTCGTGGCGGCCGCCATGTTGAATTGTGACGTAGCTGAGCTGTAAACAAGCTGCAAATTAGTTTATTTGCCGATTGGAAGGCGCTAGAATTTAGGGAGTTTGTGCCAATAGTTCTACTTTTTCTTTTTGGCTATACCTTTTTATAGTAGTTATGCTTAAATTATTTACTTTAGTTTTTGTCGCCACACCGAACTCTGTCATAAATAAGCATGGCAACTGTCACACGAAAACGGTCTATTTTGCTCACTTTCGTTTTTTTTTTTTTTGCTTTTGGGGACGATGTTTGAACTGTATCTAGATTGTGGACAAACTTTCAATTACATAGTTTTACATCTTATATTTATTGTTTCCTTCCTCGAAACGTCGAAAGAAAAAAAAAGAGAAAAGGAAGACGAAGCAAATGTTTCTTTCGCAGCGCAAAGTATTTCTTGAAATATTTTGATTTATTTTTGAAATAAAAGTGCTGCTCTTGTATGTTCATCGCGGAGGTTTGCTTCCCTTTTTCCGAGACAACAAGATTAACACTCACGCCCTAAGGAGAAAGAAAACGAACCATTGATCATCATTTCCCTTCCTCATCGTCAAATCATAATGAGCTGCTTTCACCTTCCTCATCTCATTTCATCATATCGCTCTTTCTTTCCCTTCCCCCTTTCTCCCAGTACCGAGTAGTCTGCTAGAGTCTTGAGCTCAGGCTAACCTCTCGGCCTTTCAATTACACTCTTTTCACACATCCTCGAAACGTCCAAAAAACCAATCAAGATGTTGTTGTTTTTCCCCATAGATGAATTTGACATTGCGCGATGTCACAGAGAACGAGCATCAAATTATGGCTGTTCTTGTTGTGGTGGTTGTGGAGAAAGTGCGCGACATTTAAAGCAAACTTTTTGGCAAGCTGCACAAGTCTGTTCGCCATTTAATACGCCTGGGCAGAGCTCTGCGATAAAATCCATCATGTTCGCAATCGCGTTTATTGCAGTTGCCAGACAAAAGCTCCTCTCTTGGTCCGTTTTACAATTCTACGAAATCAAAGTCTTTGAATCGTCTAAAATAATCCAACATATTCAAAATTAGACAACTAAGTAGAATGTACAAAGGAGGACGAAGCCAAAAGGTACTACATCTTCAATCTTAAAAAAAAGAAAGAAAAGTCTTTCACCTGATTCATTGATTCATAATATATATTTTACATAAGCTGAATGGATGTTCCTTTCAAATAAACTAAAAACAACAACTCATTTTAGCGTCAATAAAAAAAAATTACAGATTTCAACGGGACTTGTTTTTGTTTCGTGGAGCCCGTAGCGTGGAACGCATGTTCCCCGGGCGCATCGCACAGATGTTGCCAACTGCGACATGAATTTTCGGTGATCAACACGTGGCTTTAACGTAACGTCGTAGCATCATGCCGGTGGTCAACGTTGCTTGTTCTTGCCGATAAAAAAATATAGGTGAAGCAAAATGTGTATGCTGTAAAAGTACGTCAAAGCCGTCACGTTAGAGGGCAGCTGGTGTAATCGCTAAAACGACGAAACGCAAAAAAAAAAAAAGAGTAGCTCGTTGTGAAGCCGCGTAGATTGAGTGATAAGATGCAAAAACTTCACGACTTGATACATTCATGACAGATTAAGAAATGTGGGGCGTGGCGAGTCACGAGCATTTGATTATCGTGCCGTAGCAAATGAAATTGCAGCAGTAGCCGACAAGAACGCCGAAGAACCAATCAGAGAAAAGTGGGCGCGCTCGCATCTATAGTGCTTTTGGATCACTCCAGTCCGCCGAGGGAATTCCATATAATAAACGGGTCGAAATCGCAAACTTCGGAGAAATGGGCGGGCAACGTAGATGAAACAAAATCGCAATAGCATGCCTTACATTTTCCAGCTTGGTTGGTAAAGTATACGGCGACGCGGCAGCTGCGAAGTCACCAGGCGTTTGCGTCGTCGTTGCAAAGCCGTGTAGCAACAGAAAACAGCTGCGAGGTCTGCGGCTACAATATGGGACTCCAAAAGGACTAATGACAAAAAAAAAAAGGACTGACACGTTTTTTCCTAACAGGAGGCTGCGAGCGCTGCTAAATTCGACAAGAACAAAAAAAAAACCTAAAGTTTTTTTTTTTTTGTATTGGACGATGGTGGGTCGTCAACAGACACGAACGGTTCGCTCGACTGACCTTATGCTTTTCGAAATGCCTGCATGAAATTGATATTTGTCTAGACCGTAATCCTAGTTTCATATACGTTTTGGCTTACCGCGTCGCGGTCACGCTGCTCTTACATCAGAACAGAAGCCACGCGGTGTTCGCTCGCTGCAGGGACGACGACGGAATTATCTGGGGACGCGCCTCAAGCACGTTGGAAGCCGGCTTGCTTCATATATTGCATACGCATGCTTGGATATGGATGGATGGATGGATGAATGTTAATGGCCACTGATCTCAATGACAATTGCTGGATCGCGCTTCCCCGCTTGTTCGCTGCAGCGCGAGTGAAGCCACCGGACGCAACCTCGCTGGGATACGATTTGCGGTTTTGCTAGCCTTTTGCTGCGGTTCTCCAGCGTGCTATAGGCATGTTTTCTACTCGTTCGTCGTCATTCGCCGAAGACGTTCTTTAAGATCCTGGGTGAGGCGTGATACTTGCCGTTGAGAACACGTGGAAATTTTTACCAAAGCGCAGTGCCGCAGGAAAAAGGCATAACTCGTCGAAAGCAAGTGTCGCCGGTCTGGCGGCGTGTTCAAAGCTTCCTTGGCACGCCGAAGTGCCGTGTCTCTGTGCCTTCGCACGCTATGGATACCGACCAAGAATCGACGCCGTGTGAATGTGTTTTGCGAGTGCAATGTGCGTGAAGCCGTATGTGCCTCTGGATCAGCGTCTATACTTGCGGCAGCGTCCAGTAGCGACGGAAGAGGGGGGAAGGTACGTCTTTTTTTCGTCCTTAGACGATTTACAGAATACTGCGCAAAACAGCTCCTCATCACTGATCAGTGCTGGCTCATTATCAACCTACTTAATTGCACTTGACGTTTGAGCGCGGCTCGCCTAATTGTGATTGGTCAACAGATTGCACGCGACCATATGGGCCGCGCCTCAAAGATTTTCATTCTCGCCGTCTTGTACTTTTGCTTTCGAAAACCCTCCTTGCTCCACAGCTTTGCTCTATTCGTGCTCCCATGTGATCCATTAGAGTAGATTTGGAACATAGCCATGGTTAATAGTACATAAGAACACGTACAGATCCCCCCCCCCCCCCCTTTATTGATAGCAACTCACCGGAACAGCTGGACGATCCAGAACTCCGTGGCCGATATATATATAAATGATCTAAAGGCATCTACGCGCGACACACGTTCAGAACTTTGGTGCGGCGTCGATTCTTGATCGGTATCCAAGCGTGCGAAGGCACAAAGATGCAGCACTCGGCGTGCCAAGGAAGCTTTGATCACGCCGCGAGACCGGCGACACTTGCTTTCGACAAGTTGTACCTTTAGATACGTACGGCTTCACGCACATTGCACTCGCAAAACACATCCACACGGCGTCGATTCTTGGTCGGTATCCAAGCGTGCGAAGGCACAGAGACACGGCACTTCGGCGTGCCAAGGAAGCTTTGAACACGCCGCCAGACCGGCGACACTTGCTTTCGACGAGTTATGCCTTTTTCCTGCGGCACTGCGCTTTGGTAAAAATTTCCACGTGTTCTCAACGGCAAGTATCACGCCTCACCCAGGATCTTAAAGAACGTCTTCGGCGAATGACGACGAACGAGTAGAAAACATGTTATAGCACGCTGGAAAACCGCAGCGAAACGCTGGCAAAACCGCAAATCGTATCCCAGCGAGGTTGCGTCCGGTGACTTCACTTGCGGGAGCGGGAAGCGCGATCCAGCAATTGTCATTGAGATCAGTGTTATTGGCTATACCCTTTGTAAAAAGTGGTAGCTCGCGCCACTAGCCCAAGTCTGTGGACAGTTTTTTTCCTATGACCAACGAGACAGGATAGTCATATACAAGGACGACACACGCCTCGGGCGGTTTCTGAAGACTGTCCTTTTTGTATACAATGTATATGCAAGAAATCTGGAGCATCTAATTTCCCCGCAAAGCGCTTGGGAGATTCCGACATGGTGGAAGCACCAAAGCGCTTGGGAGAGCCAATCGGAGCAATCTATGGAGGGCATAGTCGGCGGCAAAATGACGAAGGCTCAAAAGATGTTCGGACCTATATCGACCAACGTATATATTGTTTATAAACGAGCCCGCGCTTGCCCACACCGGGTACGTGGGCATTGCGCGTGGGCAGAAACCGGATTCGCCCGAGGCATCTGCGCATGCGCAGTGTCGACGCAGGTCGCTCCACCCCAGTGGCTTGACGTCGGAGTGTTGAGTTGATCTGTGCAGCTGTTTCGCGAGGGCGCCGCCATCTTGAATGTCGTCACTTCAAGTATGGGCGCAAAAAGTGTGTTGCCGCCGTCACGCCGATAGAACACGTTCAAGACATGAGCGTTAATGTCACCCAGTCTCGTCTTGCCTCGCCTCTATTTTTTTTTCTATTGGCAAGTTGATATGTTTTTGTTCTTTTTTCGTCTTGCACACCGGATATGTCTACCAGATGGCTGGAGACGAGAGTTAACAAAAAAAGGTCAATATAAACAGTCTGCGCTGTGACATTGAGCACGGTGTTTCATGTGTCTACGTTACGCTCAGTCTCATAGCGTAGTTTTCTTTTTCTCTCTTTTAAGTCTAAGCATATTTTAAGCCTCGTCATTCCCCTTGCCTCCTCAGTCACGTGTTTTATGGAAATTTTTTCGGCAAATTTGACGGAAAATTTTAGCGGGTCGATGGGGTCATGACGTCACATCCACGTGTGAAGTCACACATGACTGCGCGCGTTGCATTTTGGGATTTTTGGTCCTATCGAGGCCGACGCCGACGCCGAATGTATTGCGACGCGAGCTCCTAAATGCCATCACGTGAAAAGAAGACTCTTTTTGGCGTCATATCGTCAATGTGTATTGTATGACCGCCATAGCTTTGCGCAATGCGGTTGAGACTTGCTTATGAGTATTCCCTCAGCCTGAAGCGATCCGTAAGAAAAATCACCGTTCGACCACCGTCGCTGGTGGTCAAAGCTGCGATTCGCGGCAGGCGTGGTGTACGCTTGGCTGCGCCGTGGCGGGTTCGAAAACTAAAAATAACTCATAGTAATAACATGCGTATATATAGGCACTTATTTCGTACCGGACATCACGCCTGATGAGCTAAAGATAAGGATTATAAATATTGGCCGTTTATCGTATACCGAGCGGCTCTGGCGAATCCGCCGAGCGACATTGACGGACGCGAAGCAGTCGGTATTCTGACAGATGGTTCATGCACTATTACTATTCCTATTCCCATTACTATTCCCTTTCAGGTTAATGTCTCACGACTCAGCCATGCCCAAGCTAGCAGTCGTACTACACCCAAAATATCTCTCATCTGCAGCGTGTAACAATATTGCCACAAGGGCAAACTAAACTCGCACTGTCTAAACATTTAACGCCTATATAATTTGACTTTAGAGTACGCACACCCGGCTTTCAAGTAGTAGACATTGCGATATCCGGAAGAATGTACATGAAGACAATACGGGCATGAACGCGTGCTAATCGATTTTCGGCTGGGGGCCACCGCACACCAGCAACTCTATCCCTGGTCGTTGAGTTTGCTGGCAAATTTCGACGAGAGCATTTTATTCCCTGCGTCCTTGCGAGTCGCCGGTACCAAGAACCATGCCGGTACCAATCCCTGTACAGTCAGGCGAGGTGTTAACTGCTCCACCCTTAAAGTATCTCTTCCGAATTCTTGACTCATTTTCTAAGCTATGCTGTTGTCAGGTTGTTAAGGACATTGTCTATTCCATGTCTCATTCATTTGCCATTCGTACAAAGCAGTGGTTCATGTTCTACGATTTTTGTGAGTGAAAGTAGAGCTCTTGAAGAGAAGAGCTCATGTTTAATGCGGTGTAATTAGCTCTTTGCCCAACTGCAGTTCAAGCGTGTCTGGATGCCGAATCGCGCGTTGACACGGCCTTGAGCTCGCTGTTCCGGAAAGCTGCAGGCTCGAATCCGGACATGTGCATAAGAACCGCCGCCTCATGCACGCTTTGTTTTCCCGCCAAGTTGTAAACAAAGTAATGACCCTGTTTCAAGAGCAATTCAAAGGCCTTCAGAGCGAAGACCTTTAGAAAATCGGCGAATCAATGGGCACCAATGGGCATGCATAAGTCAAAATCGCGAGCCGATTCGCCGATTCCCTAAACGCCCATCCTTCTGAACGCCTTTGAACTGCCCGTGCAACGGGGTTATAATTCGCAATGACGACAAAAACTGGGACTCGTCTAAAATACTCGAGAGTTCTAAGTAAAATCGACTGAGTTATTTTTATTTCATTATAAAACGGAGCGCAGAAAGAAACAGGGGCAAAGAGGAGACGTTCGTGGCGCGAGACGAATGCTCGCTCACAACTGCTCGTTTAGTTTTACAGTTCGTAATCAGACACCCCAACCCAGTCTGCTTATGCGCATGACAGTTCCTCTGTTCGTACAATAAAGGGCGGAAAGACCACCCGTTAATCAACCTGAAAGTCAATACTTCCTAACTGTTGTAATTTAACGACCCCTTCGCCAACAGCCGACCATGCTTCTAAGTTTCTCAAGTGTAAGAACAGAAGCCGGTATCTGATTCCTTCGTCACTTTTGAAATTAATTCTCGTGGGAGTCCTAGGAATGTAACGTATCGTTATACCTACGTCACATTTAAACGCAGTTCTAACTAACTCAAACTCAAACTCAAACCCTTTATTTCTTTCCGTTTGGAGAGGGGAGACAGAGAAAAAAGCAACTCAGTTGTTGCTTGACGAGCCTCTGCCTCCCCACAGCAGCGAAAAGAGGACAGCATGCACATACACATAATGTTTTTTTCACCATCACACTTATAGCACAAAAATAAACAACGTTAGATGTGGGAGGGGGAAAGGGGGAAAGTAATCGATTTACCCAAGTTTACAAAGTCCAGGGGCACTCTCTCACAAACATGGAACGTACATTTTTTATGGTTTCGTTCAAAACTTCTACATTCAACTCACTAAGGCGATTTAAAAAACGAGGTACTATATATTTCAACGTCTGATTACCGTAGTTCGTTCTGGAGTGCGGCACTAACCATGCGTCTGCAGACCTAATTTCATAGGTAACTTCCCTTATCCTAAGGTTGGAAATAGACATGAATATATTTTCTTTTTGGCGAAAAGATTTTTCAATGCAAGAAAAAGTTTATAATAATACTGGTTAGGAATCTGTACAATATTCAATTTAATAAATAATGGACTAGTATGACTATTATACTCAGTATTACATATAATACGAACAGCTTTTTTTGTATAAACAACGATACGATAATATACATATAAAACAAGGCATAACAAAACGAAACAAAATAAATTACGTTTAGACACCTGTAAGATATCTAAGGCACACTCGGAACTATTCGTAGTTCACATGAGCTAAAAAGAAATTTGCCTACTTTTAAAGACAAGTTTGTCCACACATCCAGACCGAAGAGGGCCTCGTAAGCTCAGGTATAATATTTATGTATGTATATAAAAAAAAGGTGCAGGGAAGCGAAGTTTGAAGTTGCCGTGATTTAAAACATGCAACAATCTCCCTCTTTGATTCCATCCATGAACAAATAATATGTCATCGTTGCTTTCACAATTTCAAGAAAAGCATTAGAGAATTTCTGGTGGCGAGTGATGCCGTTTTTGAGTAAAAAAATAATATATAACAATGTGTAATGTACACGCATCGCGTAAAAACTGTTTTCACAAATGAACCTAGATCAAGTTGTGTTTCATTTCATTTAATATACCCTTATAGCGCCCGGTGGGGGCTTTACATAAGGGGCAAAACAACAATACGGACACAAGTCAACAAGACATAGGAATCTTTTCCTCCTTCCGCTCTTTTTTTTACATATTGTAAAGAGTGGCAATTGCGGAACGAAATCTAAGGGGCTCTTTTACTGTTACGATGTCGTCGGGGAGGGAATTCCAGTCTGATATAGATAACTGTAAGGGAGAAAATTTGAAAGTGTTAGTTCTAGGAGAGTCAAGCTGAAGTTTCTGTGAGTTGTCTATGCGTGCCGAGACATGGTGAGCAGCTGGGCAATATTTTTCTTTCTTTGAGGGTGAATGATAGTACAGGTGATGAAGGGCAGTTAGTCGTGTTATTTTACGTCGGTTAGCAAGAAGGGGTATATTAGTTTGTTGTTTTAGTGTCGTTGTACTTGTACGGGTATAATTGCGGAGAACGAAGCGGGTGGCACGGTCTTGAATGGCTTCTAACTTGTCGATGAGATATGACTGATGCGGGTTCCAGATGAGAGATGCGTATTGCAGCTTGGGAAGAAGAAGAGATGTGTATGCGATCAGTTTTGTTTCCCGTGTTGTCAGGTGTAAGGGACGTCTTAGAAAGCCTAAAGTTTGATTAGCCTTTGCCGTGACGTGGTTAATATGTTGTTCCCACGGAAAGTTAGGCGTGAAATGAAGTCCAAGATATTTATATGTATAAACATTTTCTATGGGGACACTGAAAAGGGTGTAGGTAAATTTTGTTGATGTGCGTTTATTATTGAAGTTCAGATATTTTGTTTTGGAAACGTTAATTTGCAACTGCCACTCTTCACACCACGTCTCCAAGAACACATCAGATCACTCTGCAAAAGCGTACAGCCATCCAGGCCCTCTATTTTCCGGTATAAAACACAGTCGTCGGCGTATAATCTTATCGTGGATTGAATACGAGTAGGCAGGTCATTGACATATATCAAGAAAAGCAGTGGACCAAGCACGGTTCCCTGAGGCACGCCTGATTTTACTTGTTGGGGTGACGAATCTTTACTTTTATTTTGTTTATTTATAGTTTATAGTTTATCTTGTCCGGTCTGATTGCTGACTGACCTGCCAAAAACTTTGTAAGGGGCAGAGGTCTCGTCAGGCTTTGCAGCCTTTTGCTCCTACCTCCTATCCAAATGTGCTATGCAGTCGATCTTTATGTCCTTAGTACAGATATTTCGAGCGTCGGTTCAAATCGCGACGAGCTCGAGTGTTTGCTGTGCCCCTAGACAGGGTCCTCGACTCTTTCTGGCCCGTGACGACACCCCACTACTCTCCTCCCCTTTAAAAAAGAAAAAAAAAGCGGGAGGAAAGAGGAGGAGGCCGGTGCCATTGACTGTTTGCCCACGTTACAACAGTTCGAAATCCGGGTCGCTTACGACTCTGCGCGCCCTAACCCAAATTCACCGAGAAAGAGAGAGAGAGAGAGAGAGAGAGATTCTCACTGAGCTAGATGGCGCAAGCAGCCGCCCGATTCGAAGGGTTTAGTCGTATTTATCCCCGACGACTGCTGGGGCCCACCGGGGACATGTTTTGTGTGTGCGTGTGTGCATGTGTGTATGTGTGTTTGTGTGTTTGTGTGTGTTTTATTATGTTTTTTAACACAAAATGTGTTTTATTAACTGATTTTCATAACACCTATAACGTTTTGGGTGCAACATTTGGCTGTAAATCCGACACCGAAAGCGTTACGCCCATTGGCAACCATAGGCCTACTGTGCTGAACCTTCGAACAAACTGTGGCGCTCTCATTTTGGGTAGTACACGCTCACCTCATTGGGTCTCGCACTATTTATGGCACGTTGGCTGAGCTTTTTTTTTTTTTATATAATTCTGTGTGGTGCTGAAGAACGGAAAGACACCTTTGTACTCCCGAAACTTGGCTAGATTAAACGCTGCAAAACAATCGGAAGTGCCAGATTCATGCCACCACCGCTAGGGTATGCGTCTGATATCTCTGGGCGGTGACGTCAGAACATCTAGCGTCCCGACGATTTGTTTTTTAAACACGTAAAATGGCTGTTTTTTGTTGTTGTTGTTTTTGTGGCTTACGCTTTTAGCTTTTTTGCTTTGACCTGTGCTTCGACAGCGTTCGAACTTCTGTTGTTTGTTTGTGTTTTCCTCGTGATCTCGAGTTCTTCACCAGAGCAGGCACACTTCTTCATCTGTGACAGTTTGAGAGGCTCAAGCTTGTACTACCCAAAACAAGCCCTAAAAGTGCCTTTTCGCAGCGCCCCTTAAGCAACGCAGGAGGCCTATATAAAAAAAAAAATTTAGCCTTCGGCAGGACGGAGTTTGCTCTCGACAAAAAGAACGACCCTTTCGCTCGGCGTTCGATTTGCAGCGCGCCCAGGCGAGGTCGCGCTCGTCGCGGCCTTGAAAGCGTGTGGGCATGTCATGCTGCGTTATCTCACGGTGTTTGCCAGAAATGGGAGCAAATCTTCGACACATTGCCATAGGAACGAGGCGGTGCCGTTCGCACCGTTTCTCTTCTTTTACGGTGGAAGAAGTAAGAGGCGAGCTTACCGTCAACATAAGAAATGTCAGAAGCAACAGGAAGAACCTTCGCCAGGGACCCCGCAGACGTACGCCGATAAATGTAAGACCTATCAAACATTCTGCGCTTACCAGTCCGTGCTCAACGTGATCAAGCTTGTAATATCTTTTTGATCATTTTTTTGGTCTCGCATTTCATGCCGTTGCCACTTGCATAGAAACAATAAGTATAAACTCTATCTCAGGAGTTGCGTGCAGCAAAGGCAAAGGCTTTGGCGCGGGAACGTGGCTTTCAGATGTGCTTCTTTTTTGCGAGTGCTCGTGAAAGGAAAGCAAATATAAAAGCCAGGCCCTCGCGCCTGTGCTTTTGCCTCTGCTGCACGCAACTCATGAGATGGAGTATAGAGATGTAGTGAAACATTCAAGACACTGGACTCACACGCTGTTGAGTACCCCACCCCCTTATACATTCAATCATTGAAAGACACTCGTTCGCGGTTGACCGAATCTGCAATTACGGAAGTTACACATATGTTCCTATGTTCTCGTCAATATTTCACAAAAAGCATAATATTTCGAAGTTCAGTTAGAATATATTTCAAAGTAAAAAGCATTGGCACGGGCATATTTATTTAATGCAGTCGCTAAAGCGACCTCCTCCACGAAAGCTGTGTGAAGCGAATATGTTTTTTGCATTCTCGCATGTCACCACCACACCCTTCCCTCCGCCTTTTTTCACACCCTTCAAAAAATTAACGGTGTTCCACTAAGCATCACTTTACTTTGTATTCTTCGGAGTAAGAACCAAGAATACTTAAAAGGTGTAGTAATAGGTGTAATTGTCCGGAATACCGTTATGACATTCTTAAAGTGTAAATATTTTAGTTAATGCAGCTAAACGCAAAGGAACATTGCTGCAAAGAACTCCTGATGGAGCACCTGAGATCGACGAAAGTTTTGCCACCAGTTTCGCAGCGCCATCTCCCTCTCTCTCTCTCTCTCTCTCTCTTTATCTCCCTTTTTATTTGAAAACTTGGAGTTGATTATTGAACCTTCCAGCAAAACATTTCTAGGATTGTGCTGCCTTGCGTGCTGCGTCAAAAAGATGTCGTTTGTGGTAGATTTGCTTTTTCTGATTCACGATTAAACGTACGCCTTTACTACGCAATCGAAGAGCCAGCAACTACTCAAGTTTTTCTTCAATAATTCCCGTTTCTAGTCAGTTACCATGATATGCTGTACATAGCTTAATAACAATTTGCTTTTATTGTTCGCTAATATTCAATTCTTGGTATACAATCCATACCCCCGCCCAAATCTTCGACCCTTCTAGCGTAATGCCCCAGCGCTAGGCATTATTGACAAACACAGAATAAATAAATAAGTGTCATATTATTGGGACTAAGAATGTCATCACGTCTTTGTGAATTTCAGCCGTGATTCACTCGCAAAAATTCTTTTTTTTTTGTCACGCAGATATTTTTTATTGAGGTACATATCAGAATAAACGGATTTTACTATACCGTTTATTAAAGGTTTTATTTTAAATCGCGAAAGAATATACAGATAGAAACCCGTAACCTTTTAACGCAGAAATGTTCTTACGGGAAGATGAGAGGCACTTCTAGCAAAGCAGACATTAGGAATTACAAAGGACGTCTACAAATTCAAGGGCCGCCACTAACCTGCTGGATTGAGTTCACTGCCACGACATTTCCTCAAACACAAGCGAAAAGTAACAATAGTAACTTCGAGGACAATCGGGTAGAGGTAGCACGTTTTTCCTCCGAGTGGCTTACACACTTAGGGGGGAAGGGGAGGGGGGGGGTGTCAGGGTCAGAGTGTCGCGACCTTTCTTTTTGCTCGGTTGCGTCGCCGTCTCACCTCTATCCACACGCCGTCGATGAGACAACAGTCGGATCAAGGTCGAAGTCTTCTGCAGTTCGCGTTGGCGTTGCCATTGACATTTTGTAACCCCACTGCTGTTATGACGAAAGCTGTAGCTGAGACACAGGACGCGTATTGCTTAATGATTCGCACTCAATGATATTGCGCCATAAACCGACAAAAATGCCGAAGGACGAATCAGAAAGTTTAGGATGTCAGCGACAGTCCTATGCATGCTCTGCGAACAACGACCAAAACCATGGTGTCTTGTGAATATTCAGTGGGTTCATGTAAAGAACCAAATGAACTCGAAATTTTTAAACTCAACATGGAGAGAAAGGGAATTTGAGAAGAATAAGGAATGAGGTACATATCGATGGGACGCACTAAATGCCTGCCGGTTGATAGACTGAGACAAGTGTGTAAATGCCTCGGTCTTCCCCGCATGGCCTCGCAATTAATATACACCCCACCACCTGTGACGGTGCTGTGTGAAACAGCGTCAGACAGCGTTATATCTTATAAGCGCCAGAACAAATACGCATTTTCCTGTAAGAGTGCATATATACGATTCGAATAGCACCAAACTGATCACTTTCTGATCTTCCCGTGGGAAGCCGCGCTAACATTTCGTACATAGTTACAAGATATCAACCCAGCGCATCAACGCAGGTTGACATCCTCGTACTTTTTTTTATGTAAAAATTATATTACTCGTACATACCCGTTCCGCCGTTGTTCCATCGTTTTTCCCCGAACTGCTCACTTGTCGTAAATAACTCTACGAGTTTCCTCAATTGCCTAATTGCTTTCGCGCTTATCTTTCCTTTCCTGCGAGGTTGTTGTCAGAAACTATTTTGAGATCACATCGGATACGATTCGCACAGATGTCTAAGTCTGTGCTATACCGAATCTTTTTGTCTATAGACCTGCAGCTCTCAAGTTTTGAGCAGCTTTCCTGGCGAGCAAAGTCGGATATTTCTAGGTCGTGTTTCCGCTGTGCGTCGCGTTGCGTCCCTTCAAAGCACGCTTCAAAGGCTCCGTTGGTGCCCGTGGTCAGACGCTGAGGGACGCTGACAGATGGGTTGTAGATCATTCGTGTTGGAACGCTCTAGGACGCCGCTTCACGTTAGCATTGTGTATGATCGCGTGTCGCCGACGCTAGCCGAGGCGCCTTTTTGTGGTTGCGTCCCGACGCTACAGCGCCCCCTGGCCGAGAGAAACAGGCGTATGGATCAGACATGTACAAATTACTCAAAAAAGGTAGTTAAGTTAAGTTACTGAGTATCGACGCCAAAAGTAATTGGAGTAGAGTAGAAATTACGCATTTGTAATAGTAATTGAGTAAACTACTAACTACTGTAAAAAGTAGCGAGTTACTTTGAAGTTACTTTCGAAGTTACTTTTTTATATTTTTGTGGTAGCAAAATGAACAGCAGTTTTGATCCGTGCAAAACCCTGCGAGCCTAAAATAAAATCAGTCCCTTTATGGCTTGCGTTTTCACCAAAATAGTTTATCCGCTCGCAGAAGCAATTGACATTCAAACTTCTTGATAAAGGAGTTTTCCCCTTTTCCTCCTAAAGACGTCCCCAGCCAAGCTAAAAAGACGTTCCACGGACGCGCTGGATGGAACGCCAGCGATGAATTTCACAAGCAGGCTTTGCAGGGTCGGGTAAGCATGTTAGGTTTGCCTCGGCTAGAGGGTCTTTTTTAACAAACTCTCCTCCTTTTTTTTTCCTCGGCAAGTTGAGATTGTTATGAACTCTTTATTCAAACAACGTTCGGGGAGTACGCTGAGAGAGTGCACCTGACCGTCAAGGGTTCAAGTCTCGCACCACGACGATGAGATGATCCGGACGACTGCGCGTCTCGTTGCAGTGCTGGTGTTACGCTACTGAAAAAAAAATTGTTTTAGTTTAACATAAGATGAAACGAAGTATACTTCGCCGCTGACGCCGGGTCCAACAGGGCGGATGCTGCCCTCCCAAGGGTGACTCGCAATCCTCGCCGGCGACTACGGTATCCTGACGAGCCTAACACACCTGACAAGCAAATCGTTTTAAACAAAGAGGACGTCTCCCTGGCGTGGAAGGTCGGAAGGACGTGAAGGGTTACGTGAACAAGCATCGTCGCTCGTACAATTGCAGCTGGAAGCGAGAACGTGCTCCCATGAACGGATTGTCCGTGTCTGCGTTTGTCCGCGGGGGAGTCCGGCTTTGAAAAGGCGTATGCGCTGACGACGAGGCGACCATGGGAACAGGCGCCCAGCTACGAGGTCATACGAGTGGCGCCTCCCCAGGAATCCCCAAACCGCTTCAGTCAGAACTCACGAAAGGCAGACAACTTGAAAACAACAACAACCCTCGGAGTGTCCCCTTCTTTCACGGTTGCAGCTGGAGGCGCGGCGCCTGCCTGCATTACCGGATTAGGTCAGTACCCGACCAAGGCTTGATTAAGCACCTCTGCCTGCGTTCGTGCGCGCCGGTGTTACGTTTTGGCTGCTCGTCGCCACCTTGTCCCAAAGACGCCTATGATGCAGTTCCTACGGCTGCCGAGTAATAGTGCGTGGGAACGGAATGTGAGGGGGCCCCTTGTTCGGGAATGCCACTTCATCTGACGACGTCTTATTTAGTTCTGCGCTCAAACTTTCGTGATGAGCAAAATTATCACTAGATTTCGAAAGTAGTTAGTAGTTTGAGTAGAAGTTACCTGAACAACGTAGTTAAAGTAAACTACTAATTACCCAAATAAACGTTGTAATTGAAAGTTACCAAGTTACTCGGAAAAGTAGTTAAACTACAGTAGTTTGAGTAGAGTAGTTGAACTACGTCCAAGTACTGCAGGACGTGGTGAATCACGAGCATCTTATCATGGCTTCGCAGCCACTGAGACTGCGGCCTCATTCGATAAGAACAACGAATAAGGAATTGCGAAGCACGAAGCGCGAACTTATTAGGCCATACCCTGCGTTCCTTAAACTGTCAGTGACTATGGCATCCCACAAATGTTCAGTAAGCAAGCTTTTTTTCTTTTTTTCGGCTAGAGTTGCGGTGCTATGCTGCCGACTACGTCGAAATGCGATAGCGTTGCTTGGCGTCGATGGAGGCTGTATTGCGCTAATTAAAATTGCGACGAACTCTAAGGTGGGTAACTAGGCATCAAATATTCTTTGCCTTTGTCCATAGCTAAGCGTCGCTCTCTCTCTCTCTCTCTCTCTCTATTTCCTCCGGCGTCCCTTTGGCACGTCGGGCACGGCCATGCACTCGGGACGTCGCCGCTTCGTTCCGCTATCTCCTTTTCAGTCTCCTCCTGCGAAGCATCGTGAAGACTGCGGCGCATCCAGTGAGCGCCTTGTCACGTGACATAACGAAGACTATAAAATAACTATGCAAAAGTTTAATTGTTGTCGAAGTCCAAATCCGCGGGGTATTGCTGCCAAATGACACTGAAAATTAAAGTAACGCAAAACTAACGTTTTTTTTTTTTTTTTAAGTAACAATAACAATATTTTGTTTCAGTTGCAGGCCGGTAACGACTCTCAGTAGCGCGTTAATTTTTCGGCGAGCAAACGAGTAACACTATTTCGCTACATTTTTTTCTTAGGTAGCGGGTATACAATACTGGAAGGGAGTTACGAGGCAAGGCTGCAGGCACGTCCCCGATTAAGTTTCTCAAGGTGCTTCAGACGCTAGACTTAATAGTTTCCGCTGCACTTCCCCGTAAATTTCACGTCAAAGAGCACGTGACCTTTCTGCGTTTTGTGCTTGCTTCTTATACGCACCCTGTGTCGAAGGCAGTACCAGCCCGGCTATGTTGCTGGTTTCGGGTAAGTAACCGCGCACAGCCTTTCCCCGACTTTGCGCAATGTACAGCACGGCACGTAATAGCGGGAAATAGTCAAACGTACAAAACTCATTCCTGTTAAAAAAATATACAATCTACGAAATTAGTTTCGAAGGTTGCACAATATATCTTCTTTAG
Organism: Ixodes ricinus; assembly: GCA_037355805.1. Taxonomy (NCBI): domain Eukaryota; kingdom Metazoa; phylum Arthropoda; class Arachnida; order Ixodida; family Ixodidae; genus Ixodes; species Ixodes ricinus. The sequence goes on along the minus strand of JAZHYW010025188.1, from coordinate 75,448 downwards.
ACGAGAAATTTTATTTTATTTATCTCATTCGTTTGTCGCGAAATGACGATGAAGACAAAGGCAGACCTAAAGGTAGCTATCTCCACTTTTCTCATATAACGCGTTAGAACGCGTTCCACGAGTGCAGTACAGACAAAGGCTGCTAGGTTTACGCCTACCCACTAATCCTTCGAATCAGAGCTCGGCGTCCTGACGTCTCCTCCGCGCTCTAGTCTCCTCCTCCCCCTCAGTTTCTCAGCGTCGCTGTGGTCGAAGTTCGCGATTGGCCAAACCATTGCATCCTGTGTTATTATGGCAATGCCTGCCCAATCGCCGGTTTAAGGCGAAGCAACTCCTACCAATCATGGCGAGACAGAGGCAAATCCCTGCCAATCACGGCGAGGCAAGTCCTGGTCGTGACGTCACGAATGGAAACCATAAGAGGGTGCCACTGAAACATCTCGGCGCTAATAGACGATGTTTCGACCCTCAGCCCTTGCTCCTCTCGCCTCTTGCGTTCGGTAGCATATCAGTTTTGTGTGTTTTGGCAGCTTCAAAATAAACCCGTGTCGAGAGGGTTCGCTCTAAGAAACGTGGAGCGTCTACCTTGCCGCATGCAAAGCAAGTGGAAGAGCAAATCCCTGCAACCTACAGATCGACTGGTGAAGGCGAGCGGGTTGAACATGAACATGAAAGAAAGTGGTTGTCCTGTGCTTGTCCTCCGTGTTCTACAGATCGAACTGTGAAAATTACAAAACTAAAAATAGGTTTAAACCTTAAAAAAAAAAAGAACAGTCTGCCTTGGGAGATTGGGTGTGACGTACGCGAAGCGCAAGTTCGTCTGCTTCTTGCACAAGAGTTGCGATGATGTCAGAACGCCGAGCTCTTATTGGCCGATTGAAAGAAAAAATATATAGTGGGTAGACCTCGATGCATCTAGCCATTCAGGTCTACCCACTATCCTTGCAATCAAAGCCAATCAGAGCTCGGCATCGTTATGACGTCACCGCAACTCCTCCACTAGAAACAGACGACTTGCTCTCCGTATAGGCACGTGAAACGTCATGCTTTAGCGTCACAACGCAGGTTGTTTCTTTTTCTTTCTTTTTGCGATTTGCATAGATTGCAGCGATTGGCTCTCTCAAGTGCCGCTAGGGAAAATGGACGCTCCGGGTTTCTTAGTATCTTGCGGTAATTGTTACTGGCGAACGGAACTCTTCCGGAGCTCTAGAAACGCCAACGACGACGCATTTGTGGAGCGGATTCTTTTATCTGTTGGCAAGCCGGCATCTGAGTGCTGCTCCTCTGTCGCTTGATAGGATAATGGGCACACGTCGGCCATATCGCGTGTTTGTACGGACGCCGCCAACAAGTCGGAAGACGAGCTATAGCTTGCCGTATATGTTGCGTTGCGATTGTTATGCAAAATGGGGCGTCGGTGAAGGTCATCTTGAGACCGAAACGCTATCTCGGGAAAATGAAACACACTTCGCCTTATATGCGATCATGAGTGTGGATGGGCTAAGTGTAATCTCTTCACATTTCTCGGATCTGACTGTTTTCTTTTTTTTAGACGCGTCATTCGAATTTATTTTAGTTCGTTTTGTTGCATCTCAATCTTCAAACATAAAAGCGAACCAAACTTCTTTTTTTTTTAACAACACTTAGCATAATAGATGTATAATTGAAAAACAAATAGTTAGAATTTGATACAAAAAATAACTCAGAAATTTAGAAACGTTTTTCTTTAACGTCAGGTTAATGTCGTTTGCTCTCGGTAAAACGTTAAAAAGGGTGTTTGTAACATAAAAGAATCAGAGATTACGTATTTGGGCAGTATGTTACAACCGGTTTTTTTTTCTGAATAATTTAACGCAGCTGATATTGCCGACACGTTTGAAATAAAAAATACATATTTCCAGTTGAACTACACCATAACTGTTTCGCTTTCGCATACCGGTAGCCATGCACGTAGCCAGGATTTTGTTTCGGGGGGGGGGGGGGGGGCCCGCCCATGGCAAAATGCTGTATGAGGGGGAGGGGGAGAGGAGGTCCCAGCAAAATGTAAGATTTCGGGGGGGGGGGGGCGGGCCCCATGGGACTCCCCTGGATACGTGCCTGCCGGTAGCGATGCTCACTCAACGTGAAATAATTATGATGAACATGATGACTTATAGCCTATAGGCCAATTAGCTTATTACTTCTTTTCTCGGCTGGATTTTTTTTGTATCTTCAAAAATGTAAACTCATATACGGTGAAAAGTAGCCGAGACTACGGTTAGGAGACAACACAAACACATAAACGTTGCAAGACAAATTGCACTTTTTTCTTTTTTGTTTTTAGTACAGGGTACGGCCGTAAGGGCAAACACATTTGGCGTGTCTTGCAAAATTCCAATTCCAATTGTACACACCTGATATTGGACATGCGAACCTAGTTTCGCAAGAAGATTTATGTCTAAATCATTCAGAGCTCAAGTCAGAGGTGGTAAAATATATAAAATAGAGCAGGTAGTCATTGTTCAGATATTTCGTTAAAACTATTAACTATCGCGATTATCTTGCTCATCGCCAGCCTCTGCTATTGGTTTTAAGCGTTTTCGCGTTCAGAAAGCCACCCGGGAGCGAGCTCATAAACCAATTTAAAGACAACAAACATGGTGGTAAAAAAAGATTGAATTGAGTGTTTATGCAGCCTAGAACTTGGTCTGCCTCAACGGGCGACGAGTCTCCCAGCTGTAGACGAGAAATTTAGCCTGGGGTCTTTAGCGTGCATCACGGAGTAGTGATACACGACCGCACGCAGGTACGTTGCTCATCTAGGTCGAAACGGGCAGGGGTGGGTATTGAACACAGGATCTTGCGTTCTGCAGCGCAAACATGCTGGTATACGACATAGGAAATGCACGGCCTCCGATTTTGCTTTATTTTATATATTTCACTACCTAAGAATTGAGCTCTAAAAAAAAAAAGATAGACATGAAACTTTCTGCGAAATTACGTTCCCGTGCCCAATTTCGGGCATGTACGTTTGAAACTAAAATTCGTCAGGGCGTGCCAAATGTGCTCGTCCTTAAGGCCGCACGCTGAAGTTAACTAGACCAGACGAACCTAAGTGTAAGGTGTGCTTTTATTTCTGCTTCTCGTAATCGTTGTGACTCATCTTCGTTGTACACCTTGCCAAATTTATGCTTGCCAACCTACCTTGCACCATTACCAAGGTTTGCACACCTCTGCTGGCTTGCACATTTCCCACTAACGCTTACTCGGAACTCCTCGAGTGTTTCGAGAAAACACTGCGTTTAGAACACAGACAATGAGAGAGGCGCGAAATTCCGGGCATAATACAGACGAGGATTGCGTTCCACGTTCAGACAGATAGGGGCCTTTCTTGACAAGTCAGGGAGACAAATTGTGTCGAAGGAATACAGAGTGCTAGCGAACGCCTTTTTCTTGTGTCATGCCTCTTCTTTTTTTTTTCCCTTGTTTTTTGCGTTATCTAGATTTGACAGATCCGAGTGGTAAAATTTTCATTTAGGTTCTTTTAGTCGCTTCCATGCAGAGATTTGTTTTATAAAGGTTGTCGAATGTACGTTTGTCAACGGCTGGTGGCTACGGTGGATCGTACGACCTGCCTTGTAATGGAGTGCCTCAATGTACTTTTATTTAGGGTCACTGGCATTCTTTGCAGTAACGGATGCCGAGAGCACGCGCTCGCAGAGAAAATACGAATAGACGATAAGCAATATTGGCAGCGAGCTTTACCTTCAAAGTTCTTAATATATATTTAGAATACTATATACAGTCTAATATAGTATAAGTCATGTGGTATCAAGGTAGTATAGGTCACGTGACGTCAAATTTCCCGCTAAATCTAGCGGGGTAACTAAGTTGGTGTGTAATTCACGTGACTTCAGGTCACCTAAAATCAATTTTCCCGCCAAAAATAGCCGGGAAGCTGAATTGTATGCATAAGTCACTTGACATCAATATTCCAGCCAAATTTACTGGGGAAACTGAATTGGTGTATAGGTCACGTAACGTCATGTTACGTGATGTGAATCGTCCAGCTAAATTTAGCGGAAAATGCACGGAGGGGCGGACAGACAGAAGTTTTGGGATTGGGGGAGGGGGGAGCGTTAAAAAGCATAGATACTCCGTTCACCATTAAGCTGAGAGTAGAAGTTCAGCCTTCAGCGAGAGCTTACAGACTTCCGACAGACTTCCGCAGCACTTTGGTTGCGTGTGCCTGCGCGTTCACTCTTGTGTTAGCAAGGGCAGAAAGCTCGCGCTGAAGGCGGAGCTTCGGAGTATACGAGGAGTGCATTTCGCCACAGAACGCGAGGCTCGGAATGGCAGCTCTAATGCCCCATTCACACTGGCTGGTTGAACCGCGTTCGCGAAGCGGCTGCGAACGCGGTTGCTTAATCATTCAGTGCAGAAGTTTCACGCGCGTCTGATGATGAAAAGGAGCGGATCCACTTAGCGGTTGCGATTCGAACGCCAGTGGGAATGCAGCATACGTGTACCGACGTCAAGGCCGACGGAGGGCTGGGGCTCCTACTACCACACGTTTAACCGCCGCTGCTGATGACGTAAGGCAAGAGCAGCATTGGCATGGCGAAATGAAGAACTTTCAAAAGAAAACGAAAACCATCTCCCTAAGTAACGGTCACAAGGAGGCACGCTAGCCTGGCACCATTGTTTCAGAATTAAGGTTCTTCGCAAACCTCTTCGGCTCGTGAACGCATGCTGGCGTGCACGTTCCCCCTAAATCTTAATTGGGATTCATCGGGTGTTTCGAGCAAACAATGCAATTAGAACGCAGACAATATACGACGAATGCACTTCTCCGGGTAATAACTTGAGAAATGCGTTCCACCCTCGGCCACATGGGGCCTTTCTCGGCAAGTACGTGTTGTGAAAAACTGCATCGGAGGAATACAGAGTGCTTGTGGAACACCCCGAGCTGATCGTTTCCTCATCGTGCGAGCTGTCACGTCGACACACCCGCGTGCTCTGTGCGACTCGTGCTCTTGTCACCAACCTTCTGAGAACCCGTTTCGTTCTGTTCTTTAGAAAAGAATTTATCCGGCGCCTTATGTTCCTGGGATCAAGGGTCTTCCACCGGCGATTGTGCGAAAGGACGCGCACACGTGTACCGTGTGTTTGTGCCAAAAACAAAACAAAGACAAATTAGACGTTTGAGTTTAGACAGTGTGAAGTCGGTCTGCATGCCTCTTAGGTATGGCGACACTGATTTATGCGGCAGACGAAAAATTGTGCCAGTGCGAAGTGCGAAGCAGAGAACGTGACCATAACAGAGCAGGCTCGGCGTTTCTTTGCCTGCTTGAGTGACCCTTGCAAGGCCACTCGATCACAGACCTTGTCAGTGACCGAGCCCTGATTGGGAGTCATGTGCAGGCGCAAAGCTTCGTCTCTGCTCACTTCTCGAACGCCAACGCCAGGCACCTGCGTTTGGCGTTCGAACAATTCGAACAGGGAGCATACAGACAAAGGCAGATACCTTGGCGTCTGCCCATTGATCCTCCAATCGAGCTCGGCGATCTGAGGTCCTCGCTCTCATTTCCTTTCTCTCAGTACTTATCCCTATATCTGGTTATTATATAAATTGCCAAAAAAATATGCAGGGGGACGCTTAAGCTTTGCCTTTAAAGAGTAGAGCGCGAAAGCCGTGCAAGCGTGTTCGCGTGACCTATAGTCAGAAACGTGTCTCAACACCACCTAGACAGAATGCCTTCGCACGCGTCATCCCAGTCAGATCGACCGAGGCGTCAGATTGGGCCCGGAGTGCTCTGTCAGTGTTCGGCTGCGGCTCGTGTCCAATCAGCGCGTCGAAGGTCGGGCTCGGGCCCAATAGCCGAGTCAGCGCGATCCGACTGTGATGACGTCTCATAGAGGGACAGTAGAGAACGAAGTGGAAGCTCCTCCCACCCCTTTCCACTTCAGCGCAGCGAACGGTGGAAAGAAGGTTGCCTCCTCTCCATCGTTCGCTCTACTAAAGTGGAAAGAGGTGGGAGGAGCTTTCACTTCGTTCTTGACCTGTCACCGACATAGGTGATATTGATCTCGCTCGCAACCGAAGGGTCGTGGGTTGGAAGGTATATCTCAAAGTGAAATCCTTTGAGATATGCGGCGACCTTTAGTTTGCATTACATGTCTATGTTTTAATCACTTTCACTGCACACGTGACGTCACGTTTCACGTGAGCGTTGTGGGTTGCTTGAAATTCCCGCGCGAGGTCATGTGGCTGTGACGTCATGACCCTATCGACCAATCAGGGATTTTCTCGTCACACCGACGCCGGCTCGTCTGCGTTAAAAAAAACATACAGTGGGGAAAGGAAAGGGGACAAACTGTCACCGCGTTTTTCCAGGGTTTGATGTGAGTATGGGGCACGGCAAAAAACAACATCTCATCGATGTCTCGTTATCAACGTTTCTCTTTCCGCCAAGATGTCACCTTATCGTTCCGGATCTTACTGTTTTCATTTTCGCAGTCGTTTATCGCGGGTTACGATATGTTTTGTGGTCTTATCCCCGTTGATACATCGATAAATGCGGAGCGCTGTGATCTTTGGTCGCAGAAGCGCGAGGTGTGTCAAGCCCTGATATTGCTATCTGAGAGAGGTAATCTCGCGTAATAGAATATCTCCAAGAAACCAATGAAGTATGTATTGGGTGTTTTATCGAAAACGTGCGAAAACTACTAAAAACAGGGTGCTTAGAAGAAGAAAAAAAGACTGGGTAAGCTGTATCGGGAACGCAGCCGCAGTGGGCTACCTGAAAAGATTTGTGCGTGCTGTAGAGGCTGTAAGGGCACTATAGGCACAGAACCGACGTAACCAAATACACAACTTACATTTATTCTCGCATTACAAATAGTAAATACCAACTTATGTTGCGTGTAGGTTAACATAAAATAAGACAGTACACATAAGTGTACGGTCTCATCGTGCAATCGTGCAATCGTGCATCGTGCTCGCTGCCTACTTGTTCCCTATGGAGCCATGCACGTTCCCCGTGGTCAAATTGGGAGGGCGAGGATCGGCATCTCCCTGTCTTGCTGCCCAAGACTCTTGCGCCATTTCTACCGAAGCAAAGCGCCGGCCTATGGATCCCCAGGTGGCGGGTTCGAATCCCGGCCAAGGTGCCCGGAATCTGACGGAGGCTTATTGCGGAGGAGGCGCCGTGTAACCGAGATTTCGGTTGCACGTCAAAAGATCCCCAGGTGGTCCCAACTAATCCTCAGTCCTCCGCTGACGTGTTCCAGAGGCCCGTCGATGGTTTGGCACGTAAAATACCCTAAATTGACTTTGTCTTGGCGCCATTTCTGGACCCTACGTGTCGAACGCGGGGGCGCCATAGCAGAGCGAGCGTCAAATTTCTGCAACAAATTACACACTTGTAAGCCTTATACCTCCTGATTGGCACCGGTCTGAGTTTGGCGGATAGTACCTACTATGGCACAGTCAGTTTCCTCAAACACGACCACTACCGCTCGTATCCACAAACGTATACTGCCGAGCTACGCCTCTGTAGACACCGCGCGCAAGGCTATATTTAGTTCCGATTGTGTCACGCGTGGCGTGACATAAGCGCCATCTGCACGCGCGACACATCAGTGATCGGGTAATGGCTTATTTCTTCTACACAACGATACCAAACGAAGGCGCGCGTAGTACGGTTGCAAAGATAAAAGCGATATTAGTGTTACATGGTTTCGTTACATGCGGTTTTAGCAAGCCACCCCCTATACTGACCAAAGAAAAAAAGAAAAAAGGTTTCACGTCAAAAGGTTATGAGCCATTCCACTCTGTGAAGGTGGATGGCCAGCGAAGCTGGTTAGCACATGACACGGACCCGCCCCGAGGAGCCGGGGGAAACTAGACACGCGCGACGCGACCACCACCCCGGGAGAGCGGAAGCAAAGGAAACTAGGCACGAAAACGCTTGGAACGACAACAAGGAGAGGGCGGTGCGAGCGTAAACATGGCCGACGCGGGACTCGCAGCGACAAATTTTTGAGAAAACCTTTACTATCTACCTGAGAGTCTACTGATCTTGAAAATGGTGCCAACTTGATAACTAATCTACCGAGTAGACCTATTGCTAAATTACCCAAGCATCAAGGAGACAGCGGGGAATAATGTTCCACGCGCCGCACGTGCCGGCGTCTGCAGCAGTAACTGTTCTTAAGCAAAAGCCTAAAACAAATGGCATCTTGCACGCGCGTTCGTCAACGCCTTATTTTGGTTATTTACTTCGAATCTTTTATACGGGGAAGGCGCGCGCGTGCGGCGCGTGCGGCGGTGCGAGCGTAGAGTTTTTGTTCACGCACACGAAAAAATCCACGGAACCCTAGCCATAAACAGCTTCGCTGTAAAATATTTTCGGAAACAAGCTACCACATGTTGGGAATTGCAAAAAATACAACAACAAAACATGTCAATGACCTAATTAACTAAATGTAATAATTAACTGTTTAATTATCGTGGTTCGGTGGCCAGAGCCAATGGCAAGTTTCTTAAAGCTGCTGACAAAAATATCTAATATCCGTTATTTATTTATTTTTTCTGCAGCAAACCGGAACGCAGCAAATAAGTAGCGCTTTCCGCGCTGCGGGTTTCTGCAGAAGAAAACGCACTAGGCAACAAAATGGCAGCACCCACGAGACAATCGGGGAGGCCAAAACTCCATAAAGTTGCGGTCACACGGCTACCGTCTTGTACGAAAGACAGTGTGCAGACACTGTCTGTGGCGTGTTGTTCCTTGCACGACTGCCACGTTGGTCATGCAAAACTCTCTGCCGACTTGTTCGAAGCATAGACAAATGGACGAAAGCCACTACGTAAAGTCGCAGCTGCATAGCGTAAAATCGGTGTCACATATGAAATGAAAGCAATTTTTCGACTGTGTAGAAACCTTCTTCTAGTCAGTGCGTAGGAATGACACGGCGGAGGCATAAAAGTGATTACTGGAAACGATGTTTGTTTCTATGCTGCCTACGAGAACCAAGCAGCGATAGCAGACGACAGCAGTCGAAACGACCCCCTCTCTTGAGCTTCTCGGCGTTGCCGATATGCGGCGTCGATTTCGCTGGAGTCGCCGATACCCCGCTGGGAACGTTCTTCGCGGTCGAACGCACCAAAACCAATCAGACGGACACGAATGCCACTCACGGACGGACAGTTCACTGAAGGCACCAGAAATAGAAAACGTAGATGGGGGCACTCTCCCCGACTTCGGACGAACGAGACACGCGCCCGCGCGCCGCATCGAGCAACGACCCACGCGTGGATCCTCCCGTGAGGGACTCTCAGTCAGAGCCTCAAGAATGCAGCGTGCCCCGATGAAGGCGTCGTTAACGCGACCGCGGCAAGCGTGGCTTCGGTGCGGCAACGGCGTGGGGCGGCCACTGACTGCCTGCCTCGTTCTTCTGGGTTTCTGGGGAACCGGGTTTTTCGGATTTCACTTGAGCAACGACAGCCGTTTCGCCGTACATATACGAACGACGGAGCCGCAGCGCGGACGTTACGGACCACGTTAGCGAATCACGCGCTCCACGCGCGCCATGTGACTTCGGGCTCTGCCGCGTCACTTTGCCCAAGACCGGAAGGTCACGCGACACGCTCCGAGCTACGAATTGGCTTTCGACGGCTCGTTAACAGTCCACGGCGGTCCAGCGTAAGGTGAGGCGGAACGTAGCGGGCCAGTTGTTTCGACGCCGACGCGGCGAGCGTGCCGAGATGTCCGATCTCGCGGTCGGCGACCGGAGACGGCGGGCGGTTTGCGCAAGGCGGCGGGAACGTTGGACGATCGGCGTACCGAGATCCACGCAACTCGTGTTCGTTTTTTGTTGTTGTTGCTGTTGTTGTTTCGTGGGGAGCGGAGAAACGGGGTCCCTGTGTCAAGGTGGTCGTCGAGGGGACGAGGGCAGACTCGGAATCGCCCAGTTTATGTGTCATTGAGTTGTTTCTTGCGTTTTCCCCCTCCGTCTTGACAGGGTTATCTGGCAGATCGTTGCGCTCGCGAGAGTATGAAGCCGTGGTCCCACTGCTCGTCCGTCGTACAAAACGCAAGGAGTTTCTCCGCAAACATGATGACAGAATTATTCGCGGACACACCTGGAGCATTTTCGAAGCACGTTTCCTTCATACATACTATGTGTATGCTTCGCTGAACGCTTCTGCAGACAGTTATTTTTATGACCTATGTGAACACTAACGTCATACAACGAAGGAACATATGCCTCAGATAGTTTTTGAAGACTGTCTTTTGTATGTTGTCTTGGCAGTGTGACCGTGGCTTTATACGCCCCAACAAGAGTGAAAGGACTGTCAGGTCACACGGACGTGTAATCTGTACATAGAGGAAAGTTACATAGTAAAGTTAAAACAAAATGCAAAACACGCAACAAAAATGAAAAAAAAATCTTTTTTTTCTTCGGTGATGCGGTAGGATTCGAAATGAAAATGACATCACAGTAACTTTGCGATATAAGAAAGCGAAACCTCATATGAACACACAAAAAACATATTAGCAGAGGTCAATCTAGCATTGCAATAACTATAGTTAAACAATAAACCTCGCAATACTGAAAAAAAAACGAGGAAGGAGGAGCGGATACAATTTCACATGGAGAATTATTCCACTCAAGCACGGTTTGACGAAAAAAGGAGTACTTAAATATGTCTATTCTGAACATGTATTCATATTCACGAACTTTAAGATTATAGTCTGTACGGGTGGACACCGAGTTTTGTTCTTTCGTGTATTGTATTTGATCGATGCCATTTCTGCCTTAAAATTTGTTATTAAACAAGGACGATCTAATATACTTCCGCCGGTCTGCAAGCAAGGGCCACCCAGAGCCGTGTACAGAGAGAGTTTGGTCAATGGGAGCTGCGGGCAGAGCCACGGGCGTGCACCAGACGCAGAAAGAGGGCTTGACATGCTCCTTTGGCCAACCAGAAGCCTAAAAGAATCCCCTAGCGGTGGTAGCGAGAAACTGTTTTAATCAAATGCATATGTTGGTATGTGGTTTTAGTAAGCGCGTAAAAGTGAAGTGTAGTAACCCTTCATGGTTGAAAATAGGATTCACGTAATGTTTCGATCAAGATCATGCAGAAAGATGTAAGATACGAAATGAGCCGCTCGAACTCTGTTTTTCTCGCACAGGGTGTGACCGCTCGAACGGCAGATTCCCGGAGTTCGGCGCGTGGCGTACGGATTATATCGATCGTTCCGCTAGTCGCTCTCTTCCATCATGATTTTGGATGACCGGGATTGAAACATCACGTGCACCATATTTTCAGTCACCGAGAGTTACTCCGACGCACTTATCAACCTTGTTTCTCGCGACCACAACCAGGGTATTATTTCCGGCTTCTGGTTGGCCACATTCGAATTTGTGAAGACGCCCTGGAACACGCCCAGCCCGCTTTCGGCCGATGGCGCCTCCTCATTTGTCTCCTATACTTCCCAACGAATGGTCAAACTCTCTACATATACGGCTCTGAGGCCACCCTGAAACCGGGGTCCCTCTGCTCATACATCCTACAAACGACAGTCTGCAAACACGAGTCCCCGCACGCAGTATCCGTGGTTCGAATGCCGCGTGCCAAGTTTTACCTTGAACTCATTGCCATGTGGCATTCGAAGCACGGACCTCATGGTGACTTGCGTTCGAATCTGTTTGCACTCTTTTGCGTAGGACGTATAAGTGTGAGACCCCGGCTTAAAGCCTCGGTCACACTCCTTATACATCATACAAAAGACAGTCTGCATACAGATTCGAGCTCGAGTCAATACGAGGTCCGTGCTTCGAATGCCGCATGGCAATGAGTTCAAAGGAGCAAACTTAATTGGCACGCGGCATTCGAACCACGGATACTGCGGTGACTCGTGTTTGCAGACTGTCGTTTGCATGATGCATGAGCAGAGGGACCCCGGCTTAACTTAGCACATATAGGAGAAGGACTTTTTGAGAAATCATAGTTGCCTGAGATAAACCGCGCTGCTCGTTTCTGCATGCATTCAAGCTCATCTATACTTGACTTTCTATGAAGGTCCCGGGCGGTACAGCGCATTGTAAAATCGGACGCCCGTTCGTTATATATAAAGCCTCTTTAAGCTGTACAGGTGCCTAAAATTACGTTTTAGAAAGTTTGGTGTGCGGCTAGTCTCAGCGGACATATAACTAACATGAGCGTTCCAAGATAGCTCGCTGGAAATCAAAACGACTAAACACTTATATTCTAGTACAACAGCTAGAATTGTGCAATCAAGAAAATAATATGTAGTTATATGTCTTCTCTTGCTGGTAAACCTGACTAGATTGCACTTATTGAAGTTGAGAGTCGTGTTGCACGTTTGATAGTCACGATAAGATAAAGTCGCAAAAGTTCACAGTCCGAATCATCCGACATATCGTGATATACACAACAATCGTGGTCCTATAATCGCCAATATTAATCACTGGAGAAGGGGAACAAGGGGGTCAAAGGACAAACATAAATCTCCAACCACAGCTAGGTGACTGGTGCGCGACCGAAAAAATCCGCCTGGTAATGGTATCGAACTAGGAGCCTCTCCTTTTTCAGTGGAGCGGCTCTACCAACTGAGCTAACCAGGAGTTAGCCGTCAGTAGAGCAAACTAATACCCCTGAATAAGAAAGGTAGCGACATCTTCTCCCTCCTCCTCTGACGCGCACACGTTTTATCTTTATGTTTTGCTGAACCCCAGGTTAGCGGTTGTACTGCGCTGGCTAAATTTCTCATCTACAGCTAAGAGCCCGATCACCTGTTGAGGCGTATCTCCAGCAAGGCTGTATAAACATACAAAGCAAGCCAATTTTTTCGGGTTTTATCATCTGCCGCCAGTCTAACACCAACAAGATGAACGGCCTGCATTTTAAGCTTAGGATTATAATGCAATTAATGCAGAGGTGCAAGCGAGTTGGACAAGAATGACAAAAATAATCCCTGGAGATGCGGAAAAGGGAACAAAGGACAAACACATATTTCCAACCACTGCTAAAGTGACTGGTGCGCGATCCAAACAATCCGCTTGGTCTTGGAATCGAACCAGGGACCTCTCCACTGGTGGCAGCTGCATAAAACGACTTTTTGTTAGCTCAGTTGGTAGAGCGCTCCACTGAAAATTCAGAGGTCCCTGGTTCGATACCAGGACCAGGCGGTTTTTTTCGGTCGCGCATTAGTCACCTGATTGCGTGATTTCGGTCGCGCACCAGGTGATTACGCGGAGAGGTAGCTATACAGTTTGTATCTAAGTGATGTTTATTTTAAAACTGGTTAAATTTCGCATATATATAGTGCATGGGTAACAAGGTAGCCCACACTCTGGCAGACTTAACTCCCACTGTGTAAGCAACTAGCGACTAATTTTTGTTTTGTTTTAGTATATCGCTCAGCCGCCGAAGAACAAATCACGGAGCAAAAAGTGTAACCATAATAAATCACCGGGCCGCTTCTTGAGCAGTTAGGGACTGTTATTTTGTTCTGCCGAAACATTTTTTTTTGCTTTTTTGGGTGCCGTGCATTTTAGACAGTGTTGTAGGCGTTGCCGAAAACAAAAAGCAACAAAACACATTACCCATTACTTTGAAAATAAAGGAACGCGTTACCTATATATACGTTACCTCAAAATATTTAAAAAAACGCGTTACCGGTACTAATGAAAAGCAAAGCACGTTACTTTTGCGTTACTTTTTAGTTATAAATTGACAATAACGGCCGTTTTTTGTTTTTGTTTTTGCGACAGCGTTTTTTTTTTTACATTGGGGACAACGGGCATGGGCGTTACTGTTTTTTTAAAGTGGGAATTTTTCGCGTAGGGAAAACGCGGGCAAAATATTGAAGGTATGTGGAAACAGGTATGTGCCTGTTTCTTTCCATCTTTAAAATGTTGGGTTGACTTTTTCCTGCCTGCCGGTCCGCCGTTAGGGGGCAGGGCTTTCGTCAAGCTGCACCTTTTGCAGCTTTTTTCCCTGTCTCCGTCACCCATCTGTATGATGGGAGTAAATAAATAAATTGAATTGAATCAGTGAAATAATTAATGACTTGGCGCCTATACCGTATTTACTCGAGTAATAGCCGCACTATTTATGAACAAGGCCCTTGCGCTTACTTTCCCACACAACACATAGTACAGCCAATCATTGCGTTGCGCATAAATAACATAGCGAATAACCAGATCGAGAACACGATTCTCCATACAAATGCAATCTTCACAGATGGTATCTTCGCACGAAGACGTTATCTCTGTCCTGTAAACAGCTGGAATCATGCTGTCGATCGCAGTGATTGGCAGTCTGTGTGCTCACACGAAAAGCGGACCCTCAGGTTTTCCCGTAAACAGTGCGGCTATTACTCGAGTAAATACGGTGCTTACCGCCGAATTCACAAACCTCACTCAAATTGAAGGAACCTCCCACTTCCCTCGAGGAAGGCGCGAGGGCGGGCGCTGGCCAATCGCAATAACGGATCCGCCGTCGCGATTGGCAACGCCGGACCTCACGCCTTCCTCGATGAAGTGGAGAGACCTGACCCTCCAGTGAAGCTGTTCGGCAGCGGTGATAACCGAAGTCAAACGCCAGCCGACGCTACGAGTTAATGGAGCCAATCAAGAAGCTTTAAAAAGCGCAAGCGACTATGCCTTTTCTGTTTATGATTGGTTCAGAGATGATCACGTACAGATACATGACGAACACCATGATGGGGCCATTTTGACTCTGTCTGGAATGGTCCCATCAGCTCGTAGGGGTAAAACGAAGTATAAAAACACAAAAAAAATGTAAGTGAATTTTTTTTTCAGGGTTTGGGGAAGATGTAATTAGTAACGTAACTACGTTACCCGTTATTTGAAAAAAAAAAACGTAACGTATATACGTGTTACCCGCTGCTGTTTTGAACATCGTATCGAGCATGTTACTACGTAACAGAGAGATATAACGCGTTACCGGTAAAGCCGTCACTTGTAACGCCTTACCGCCAACACTGGTCCTAGATCCCCTCTATTACTTTGTGGCATGGCGCACATCAAGTGTGAAAACCTCGAGGAAAGAGGCAGCTTCGGTGCCGACTGAAAGTGAAGCGTACACCAAAATTTTGGGTCGACTTCCACGTACGACGCGCTTTCGCTGGGATTCCAACGTGTTACTTAATGCTCCGTGACGACTATATGCACGCGGATTCTCGTGGGAAAGTCGGCGCCGAAGGAAAAGCTCGTGGGAAGTCATTTCAAATCCCTTAACGCTGGGCATTTTTTTTAAATTTTTCTTTAACAGCTGGTTGTAAGTGGAACACCAAAATGTGAGAAAAAAATATTCCATATTTTCTTAACCATATCGCGCGGACTATGTGTGTTTAAAATTCTATATACCACGCTTTACAAAAATATTTGGTCAATAGTGTGGACGTCGCTTAGTGCAGCTGTCGATATCACGTTTACGCTGGGCATCAGTCGCCGAGAAAAGCTGAGACTGAAAGTGCCTTGTTTTTGTTTTTTCCTCAATTCCCCCGCTGCATGGTGACTCGCAAATGACCTGTCCTCAAGCGAACAGTGTAGATGAAGCCTGTTATTTTTGTTATTTTCATTTATTGGTGTCGTTCTAGGTGTTGGTAAAAGCACGAACATAGTGGCTCCGTCGACTACACAACTCGGTCAGTAAGACCGGGGACGTCTTTGGGCCGCATAAATCCACGCTTAATTCACTCTTTCTTTTTTTAAAGTCGCCCTGGCGGCATCTACCGGGGTCATTTTGACCGCCGACAAGTCAACTTCTCGATCGCCGGCTTCTTTTAAGCACGAATAAAGACCGGTATATGTATAAAAAACAAGTATGAGACGATACTATTTTGTGTTGCCGACTACTCGGGCTGGAGCAGTCGATCTCGACGCCAAAGAACTCGAGCGGCCTAGAAATCTGTGCCTCCGCGCAATGAAAGACATCGGGCGAAAGTTCAATAACATGGCGGCAGGCGAGGACTTGAACCGGACGGTACGTCATGTGGAACCGCCCTACAGCAATTGCCAGTAGAGTATTTGACATCCATGTACCAGTGCCACCATGCAGAACGTCTATAGGCTATTTTTCTTCTTCGTTCGTGACTCGTGCACTGTGTGATGTATCACGACTGACGCTTAATGGATGCCATGATTTGTGGAATGTTTTGTGTGGAGTGATTTGTGTGGAGTGCAGACTGTTTTTTCCCCTTTCTCTGTTTTACACAAAGTAGGCAACAATAACACAATGCTGGTTCACATTCTTCAGGTTGATATCCCCGCCCCCCCCCTCTCTTGAGAGATTGATTATATATTTATGTCATGTTGTCGTCATACAGACCAATCAAACTCAAGACAGCGATCACTCTATAAAACAAATAAGTCTTGAACGCTTTCTTTCCTTCAAAGCACTCAGGAAAGCCATTCACTGCAATCGACGGAGTTAACTCGGCGAGTCACGAGGCTGCAATTATGTATACAACTTCAAACACTGTCTGCGCTGCGACACTGTGTGACGCTTCACCATGCTCAGTGGCACAGTCTTTTTAGCTCTAAATATATTTACAGCCTAGTCATTCGCCGAGTTAACTCCAAAGATTGCTGCGATTGGTTCTCCTGAGAGCTTTGCGGAAAAGTTGACGCTCCAGATTTCTTAAAATGTAAATAAACCTCTAGTAAAGTTTAAAAAAAAATCTCGATGGTAAGAGTGAGTTGCTAAGACGTTCTGTTATTCACCATTCTGCCAGCAAACGGTGAGCCCCATCGAATGAAAGAATAAAATAATTCGATAGCGTTGATTGACGTCACGAACGTTCCGGGGCTCGAGTTTAGACCATGCAGGTTCGACTCCTTCAAAACCTTCTATCGCAAAGTTTGACGAACGTACGTTCGAGTGAAGTTCGATCTTTGTGCGCATGCGCGATAATTGAGAACATGTCGGCGGCGCCGCCTGGTGGAGGAGACGTGGAATATTTGTTTGCCTTATTGCGTCACGTTAATAAACTATAACTAAAGCTTTAAAAAGTTCATATGTTTGCTTTTATACTACTTAAACCTTCAGTACAGTTGCCGAGAACTTAAAAAACGCGAAGCGTGGCGAGTTGCGAGAATCTCAGTATCACTTCGCAGACAATGAGATTGCAGCATTAGTGGATACAAACGCAGAGGAGCGAATCGCGAAGACGGAAGTGCGAACAGAATGTCACACCCTGCTATTTTTAATTATGCTGTCAGTGACCAGAATTCTTTTTTTTTACGAAACTTCATTATTTTATATGAACTTTTATGAACTTCATTATTTTATAAATAATATTTTTCCAGAACGCAATATTTGTTGCATAGAAGACGGGACAACACTGTTGTCGACGAACCTTGTATTGAGGTTCGACTCGTGTGCGCATGCGCGACAGGCTGGCCAGTTGGCTTCGGATTGGATGGTGATGGCTAAAGGACGAATTAAGGGCAGCGTTGATTGGTTATTTCAGTTAATACAGTACAAAAACAAATAAGTTATTAACTTCTTCAGTGATTAGAATTGGTTTCTATTAATTGCAACTGTTTATAAAATAAAATAACCATTTTCATAAAAAAAGTTCTCCAAACTTAGACATACTTGTATCAAGGTCTGGCCACACTGTCCACAACGTCGAACCGGTCGATTTTGGTGAAAAGTTCGAAGGTTCGTCGAACCGGTTCGACCCAGTCGAACCCCGAAAGTTCGACCTAAAAATCTGGTTCGACAAAAGTTCGCGACACCCTGAGTGTAGACCAGTGTCCGCGCCAATAGACTACTTCCATAAAGCCCTGCATGCAACACGGCGCGCGTTGCACTCTGGGAACTAGTTGGCCAGGGAGGAGAGCGGCATGGTTTCGGTTTCGATCGACACGTCGAAGCGTGGACTATTAACGGCCGTTATCTCATGTTTTCTGGTCCCGAGAGCGTCATTTGTGGTCTCTAAACTAACCCAAATGGCAAGACCTCGAAGCTTTAGCACAAGCCCGAGACGTATAGCTTGTCTTAACACATGCTTGTTGTATTTTTGTACTTGAGCCTTTCTGTCAGCGTTTCGAGGTATGTGGACGAGCCAGTGCTGGGAATCTCAACGCTGCGAAGCTCGGGGATCTTGCTTGTGTACGAATCAACAAGCTGTAGCAACCAATAAGTATGCATACATCGAGCTCGCGCCTTTACATTAGTGTTGTTGATCAGGAAGTTTGTTTGTTCCGTGCGTCCATAGACGAAATATTACTTTTTGCAATTACTGTTTTTCTTAATACGCCTGAGTACGCGAGGTAAAACTCGGAGGCGCCATTGAAAAGCTCCATTTTAACACACTTCTCATCTCTTATCTGTACTGACCCGCAGACTGCACGAAGTGAAGTCCCCACCCGCTTGCATTCCACTAATATTCAACATCGCGTATGCGCATAAAGTTATCCTGGAATCATATAGACTCATTCACACATACAAAACGTTTTAAGAAAGCAGAAGTCGAGCGCTTGTGTGAAGAATGTCGCACCGTTCGCCGGAAGTGCGCCGGACGGGCATGAACCCCTATGCGGTGCGCCAAACGAACGAAATTATTCAAAGCGCATTTGACGGTCGCTAATGACCATAATATTTGTTATGTGTTTGCTTTCTTCCTGCCTCAGTATGCCGAGATAATTTCAGACACACCGTTCAGGCACAGATCTTGGGCGTCAGTAAAAGGTCGTCCAAAAAGGCTTAGCGAGGAGTAGGGGACGCTTGTTAGGGCCTCCGTCGCAGCTAGCCGATCTCTGCGTTTGCGAAAACTTAATCTTCTATCAGCATAAAATTTGAGTGGGAGATATATGATGACACGAGGAAGACATCATAGTAACTTTTGTGCAGTAGTGAGGTCGAATTTATTGCGTTTCCTTGAAAGTTCATGCGTCAACGCTGGGCTCAACTTTAATACTCCTGTGAGGATGCGGCTTGCTTTTCGCCCGATAAAGTAACAAGAAGCGGACGTTTGGCAAGCAAAATACGTGTAAGGCTCAAGGTCACCAAATTTCAGTTGTAGTTCACTGGTACTAGACGGGATTATTGAAATTGAACTCAAAGATGCACTCGTGGGGTGAGGTGACTCTTACTACGTTTGCATACGCACTCATGATATCCGGTGTTTCGGGAACCAAGGAAAGTGCCCTGGTCTTCGTTTTGTATCGCTCGAGAATGAGTGTATTGTACGTTCGTAAAAAGTCAGATAATCGAAAACGCAAGCAGCGCGTTCGGTCGCGGCGTGATAGAATGAGATGAAGCTGCTCAGTCGAAACCGAAACTGAGTGGCCAACTAGTTCCCAGAGTGCACTGCGTGGTATTTCGCCGCATTGGGGCGCGTCGGTTTTGGAAGAAGTCCATTCCAGGGCGCCGCCATGTTTATCTACGCTCGCGCTACCACGCGGAAGAACTGGCAGGCAGGAAGGGGGGGGGGGGGGGCGGTGCTGCGTTGGCGGCGTAGGTTTGGAGAGGTGGATGTGGCAGGCTGTCCGGATGCACCGACACACCGTGAAAGATGTCTTCACCAGAAGCCTCCGCGGCCCGTTCTTCAACAGGGAAGATGTCGTGAACATTCGAGAACCCATCTCGATCAAGAAAACAAGGGAAAACATTTTTTGTCTTAGATGTTCTCGGTGTCTGCTGACCCATCCGCGTTTCAGTCCAGGTTCATTGCGTAGTAAATATTTCGCTACCGCTTTCTTGTAGCTTTCAAATGCTTGATTGTTGGCTTCTTGTATACGACATACCACATTCGTGGCACGTTTCAGACAGATTTCCGCGATCTACTTGCCTTTCTGCGGCAGCGCGCGCTCTGCCGAGCCGAAATAAGAAACCGGAAACCGAAACGAAAGGTACCATTCGTAGCTAGCGTAGGTACACGACGTAAACGACCTGCCGACTGATCACGGAGAAGTGAGCACCTCTGTTGTATCCATCACGCACGCCAAACGTACGCATAGAAAAAAATTGTTGCTACACTGGCACTCAATCTTGAGTTCTTGCTCGGAGTGAAGTTTTTTCTTCTGAGAGCGGCTGTCCTTCTTGCCGAGAAGCTGCATGGGACGGAAACTTGTGGAAGCCGTAGACGTCGCATCCGCACTCGCTTCTTGGGCAATTGCGTGACGGGCAGTGGGTGTCCAAACACAACGCCTGCGTTTCCTCTGGTTGTTCGTTACAACCAACAACGGCACTGATCCCGTCCGGACGAATTGTCCTGATACATTACACGGCGGTAAACAAGACCGACGCCGGCAACGATGCTAGTACTGGGAAAGGTGGCGGTCTATCGCACCCCCCCCCCCCACACACACACACCAACACACACAAGCTGCGAGCGTCTGGGTTCGAAACTATTAATTGCCAGTTCTAAAGGATGGTATTTACTTGAAGTGGGAGCTGGAATTCTACGAGGTACCAGGAGACACTTACTATCGGGCAACGAAGTAGGGTGCCTGTGGGTGCGGAGTCTAGGAACGCTACTGATTAATATTGTGACAGGCGATCAGTTATGATGACAGACGAAACTTCGACTCGTTTGTTCAGAAGTTCGCGGCGATATTTTATTAGCCCTCGTTACAGCACAAAAACGATCATAGGCAGTGAAATTCACATCACGCAGGCTCGTGCGTCGGAGTCAAATGAGCGTAGTCGACGACGAGGTGTAATGAGCTACTAAGCTTCACAAGGAAAATGCGCGTGAGAAAGAGTTTTGAGGCAGTCCAAAACACCAATCCAGCAGACGCACGTACGTACGTTTACTCCGGACTCCATGAACCCGACGGCGCAAGATCAAAGCGATCAAAGAGCACCGCCGCCATCGCCACCCGGTTTTCTCTGCACTTTGCGCGACAACGGCACTGCAACGAAGGGCACTGGCCTCGGCGTTAACAATCCGCGAAATAGATTAATTTCCCACTCTTGAATCTATTCCAAATGATAAATGAAAATACCTCGGCGTTGTAGAACATCTGACGACACAACGGTGCCGAGCGCCTGCTCGGCATCGTCGTTGCTCGTGAAGGCACCTGCTTATTTGTAGTTGAGACGATGATTCCACACATTTCGTGCCACTCGTGGTGCTTGCAATAACTTCGAAGGGCAGGGAATCTTCTCACGAGGACGTTGAAAGACACGCAACACCGGAGCCACCAAAGCAATCGTACAAACCGTCGCCATGTTTGCTTTTTCTTCGTCACTCGCGGCGTGGTCAACTTGTCGCGAGATGTTTTCTGACTCGGCTAGATGGAAACCAACAGCGGCAACGTGGCGTATTGACAAACGGCTCTCACGATTACGGGCACTATACTCACATGCCGCGGTAAACAGGACCGATGCCGGCGAAACGGCAGTCGCACACCAGCAAAGAAGCCCACGGCGGGAAACAGCAGTGCAGGCCGACGCACGCAGCCTCCCCCCTCCCCCTTGACAGCTGGGTTCGAGATTATTGTTCGCTTTTTGCTCCTTGCAGTCGAGGCTAAAAAGAGCACTTCCGGACAAAGGTCCATATGATCCGATGTGCATCCAGACGAGCAGCGGGAAAAGTGCCTCGTCACAACACTCGTCGTGTCTGTGCGTTTGCTATCCCGGCTAAACCAGTCGCAAACAATAATTATGCCCCATAATCCTTCGTTTTTTTAATGTTTTTGAAGCCGGCGAAGTCTTCTCGAAGCATCTCGGTCGAGTCATCTCTCTCTCTCGCCCCTACATTTGTCAATATTTGCCTTTTTCTTCTTTTTTTCGCAGATGCGTTGTGCGGTTGGAGGAGCTCGAGGCGAAGGTATTTGGCAGCCAGACACTTATATTCCTAGAGCCACTAAGTGAGCTGCACTTAGAGTATCGGCACTCTCAGAGCCTCAGAGCCACTAAATGAGCTGCGCTTAGAGTATCGGCACTCTGTTCCATGGCATTGTTGTGGGCGGCGCCATTTTCGTGCTTGTGCAGAGCAGACGCAAATGCCGATCGTCATGATTCACAAGTGCGACTTCCTCAGCATTAGATTCCGTGTTAGGATGCTCATGTAATATTCCTTTGCTTTGTCGCGAACTGTTTAAATATTCGTGGAGGTCGGAAAAGCGTTCGCTGTGATTTCAGATAAAGCTTCAGATAATTGGCAACCATGATTTTAAGCTACGATATGGCGAAGTGTCGTTACTTTGAAGCGTTGCTTATTTAGTGGCACAATATGGGCCAACTCTCTTAAACTTTTGCACGCTTCATTTTTGAGGATAACAGCAGACGGTTCAGTAAGAAAAAGTTTTGCATTGAAGTGTTGGCTGACGTTGTTCATCGACGAAAGCCCGTTTCTCAAGCAGTGAGGAGCAACCCGATAGCCAATTGACGTCATAATAAAAACCCTGAAACGTTTCCCAAGATCGCTTTCTTTCACGTCGGAAGTGTGGTGCAATGTTTTAAGCTGAAATGTCGTGCGCTATAAAGAGTCAATTTTATCTTTGATGAGCTTTTGAAACACCTCAACTTCAAATATCTTAACCCCTCCCCCTTTCCCACAAAAAATAATAATAAATGCAAGAAACAAGTTGTTAGTACGCGCATTCCCCCCTTCATACAGCGAGATATTATAATGCATTTCAATTTTCAAACAGCAAGAAACGCCATCAGAAGTAAATCACTGCGACTTGCTCACGTGTAAAAACCGGAGCAGAAAAAAATCATTTTTTTTTATAAAATTAAGTAAATCAGATTAATATTTTTAAATCACTCTAGCTAGAAAAAGGTGTCTCTCAATCACTATATGTAACTTTTAAGCATAATGGATTAATTGATCAATATCCGTTCCATCATTCAAAATAGTGCGGAAGTACTACTGTATATTTAAGCTCTTAAAGTACAGTCTAACTAATATTTTATTGATGTAAACCTCGCGCATACGGGGACAAAAACAGCTTATTTTCTTTTGTTAGTGAAGAAACTTTATTTGTTTGTTTGTTTTTGTATTTTTATGCACTTTCAATGAGACATTACGCCCATTGTTTTTTGTTTCGTTCACGTTTTGATTTGCTTTCAAATTGGCATTACTGTCGAGACCAGTTATAACGAAATCAATGTTAATCGGAAATCACTTCGCTATATCCGCTATTTCGTCATAAACGACTTCGGTTAACGAAGTGCAAAAGGGAATGGAAATCGTGATCGCTTCGCTATAGCCGCTATTTCGTTATAACCGACTTCGTTATAACCGGTCTTGACAGTACACAACTGGCGAACGAAGTGGAAGCGTACAATGAAAGCTCTACACTCCGATTTGCTGAGAAGAGTACAGCGTTTTGCTCGTGTTCAGCCGGCTCTAAATACTTTCTAGCTCGAGGAATATTTGATTTAAACAAATGCTCATAAAAAACAATAACTGATAAACAAACGGTAAATAAAAAAATATTTCGGGAATTATTTTCTTTTTTGCGGGAAAGGATTATCATAGTAAAATCATCATAGTAAAAAGAAGATGTGATCATCATAGTAGATCATCATAGTAAAAAAAAGGTGTGATATAAATCCCGATTTCAATCATGAATTAAATCATGGTGTAAATCGTCTTGACTTTTATTCGCTACCCTGAAAAAAAAAAGAACAGTTCTTTCCAAATGTTGCTTCAATCCCTTTTCTTTTCCGCTTCGTAAATCAAGTTAGCGCCTTGTTACGGCGATAACCATTATTGGCGACGTCTTGCGGCTCATCCCGTGTGTGTTTCATGGCCGCGGTGTGAACCCGACCGTCGTTCAAATAAACAAACACGCTGCAGAGAGTGTGTGCATACTTTCGTTTGTATGATGTATTAGCGATGTGACCGCTTGCTTAGCTGTTGTATACCTTTGAGCCGACCCGAGTCGTGTACCTGGAAAGCGATCATATGCGCGGTTCATTGGAGCCTAAGACGATATCGCCACGCGTGCCCGCCGACGTCCAGGTGAAGAAGACGCGTCACAAAATCGACTCGCTTACGGAATACCTTGACCGTAAACGGTGTAGGAAACCCGTAGAATGCCCGCGTGTCCGGTACGAGGAAACGTTCGGCGAAAGCGTTTCGACCTCGAGCATAGCCGCACGAGCTTGTCTGTATCCCGTCAAGAATAAAAAAAAAAAAGGAAGCTAACTTATTAGGCGCGTGGCGAAGGTCTCGTATATACAACCTAAACAGCCTGGAGGACGTCTCTTGGTCGCGCGTATAGAACCATTCAAGAATCTATGGATAGAGTGCATGTGTACGGCACTTGATTCCACGAGTCTCTTGTGGGCAACGCCATGTTGGTGCTTAGTGCAGCATCGGACGCAATTGCCGATAGTTACACCCTAAAAGAAGTTTGTGAGTTAGCTTTCCTGCAGAGCGCAGACTGTGTGTTTCTTTTTTCTTTTACTTTTTTTCTGTATAAATATAGTTTTATTTACATGGAAACCTGCATCGCCGTTTTGGCATTATTGCAGGGTACTTTGTGTACAGAACTTTTCTCGTAACTATTACACAAAGAAACATTTTTTTGATCTAGCACATATAGAAACTAAAAAAAGAATGTCAGGCAAAACTTACTTAATGTTAAAATATTAAAAAGAAACACACACACACAAACAAAAACACTCAATTTTAACATTAAACATGACTTTGAAAATCAGGCAAAAATACATCCTTCGGCAACTTGTTCCACTCTTCTATTGTTTTTGGAAAAAACGAAAAGGCAAAAAATATCAGTACGACAAGAGTAGGGTTGTATTTTTCTTGGGTTGTCTGTTCTTCCCGATACATAAAAGGATTATGCAGAAATGTGTCCCTGCTGAGTAGGAGGTGATTTCGGAATTTTAACCTCAAAGATTTTCTTCGTTCGCTAAGTGCTTCCCAATTTAAAGTTCCCTTCATACTGATGACGCTCGCTCCAAGTTGATAATGATTTAAAACAAATCTAGCTGATTGGTTCTGAACTTTTTCAAGTTTATCGATTACATTATTGTAGTAAGGGTCCCAGACAATTGACGCGTACTCAATACATGGGCGAATAAAAGTAAAATACAAAGTTACCCGAATGAAAAATTCATGAATGTAACCCTGTTTGGCAGTCAATGTTTTCTAGTGGACCGCTGACTGTGCCTGACTGTACGTCAAGCATGTCTGATTGGCCAACAAGTTACTCTGACCGACAGTCAAACTCCAGTCAGACCCCGCTTGTCGGCTTTCTGATGGTTTCCTGGTGGCAGACTTCCGCCGCGAAATGCCGTCAAGATTTCTTGGTGGCGATTCTGATTGTACATCGATTGTCTCTGACTGTACGTCAAAAAGCTTTGACGGGCAGACAGACGTACGGTCAAAGGACGTAAAGTTCGTTCGGATACCACTATTTCGTCAAATCTATGAATACGAAAAATAATCTATGCACGAGAAAACGATTTCGGGACGTGAGCCCATGAAACCGCTGATGTTAGAGATATGACGAGCAGGGCACAAGACAACCCTGATCAGAAGCCCGCCGAAACGCCGAACACGTCACTTTCTATACTTTCGCTTCGCTCATAGAGGCATCGCCGAGCTTCCATGAACGATCGCTCTCGACTCGTTTTGTTTGCCCGCTTGCTCCAACCTGTCGATCCTGCCCGGGCTCTACAATATCATATGTTTTAGTAGAATTTCTCCTCGACAAGACACAGTCTGTCGTGAGTTCCGACTATGTAAGGAACTTTAGCGGTGTAGTTGAAGACGACAAGGTGTACCAGGTCTACTGGGCCGGAGACGCGCGAACAAAAGGAGGGTACTACGACGCGAAAGTACTCTACATGGCAGGTGAGTAGAACTGAAGTACGGCGATTGATGTACGAGTGCTTTGCAGAACATGCTGAAGGCTTAACTGCATATGGAGCCGAAGCATTCCTTAGAGGCTGTGTCTACAGTGCCGTCCGACGGCACTCCACTCGCGCCAACAAGTGCCGTCCGAAAGAGAGTCAGACGGCGCGTGTGTCACTGGGGAGCTCGTTAACCACACCCCAGTGTCTAGAGTACCGTCCGACGGCACTCTTGCAGAGCGTTCGAGTGCCGTCCGACGGTACTTCTACTTACGCGTTCAAGTGCCGCCCGAAAGTCTCGTATAAAACGAGTTCTCGAAACGAGTTTATTAAATTGGGAGTGCATCGAGCGACAACTCGAGGAAGGGCGCCGCCGCCGCGTGCAACGACGCACGTCAAGCGTGGGAAACTGGAGAGTTCCTGTGAACTGTAGGCGCGTTGGCGTTGGTTGAATTGCGCGTCTATATTGTTCGATTTATTTATACATTTTTTTTTCATACAGATTGTATAACCGCTGACGCGGTCTCATACTGTATCGATTGCGTTTCCTCTCAGTCGTTTACGCCCAGTCTGGTCTAAGCACTTCAGTTTTGTGTGACAGCTATTTACCGCATGGTGAATCTGTATTTTTTTTCTTTATTTCAGAGTATCTGTCTTTTCTTTCGTCTCTACAGTTTGTATAACGTTTCCATACGAGCTATCCACCTGTCGTTTTCTGAATTATTTCTCAATTTGGCCTTGTATAATGTTTCCGGAACCCACTGCAAGAATCTCTGTAAATAACATGTAAATAAACTTATTTTCGTTTGCAAAAACAAAAAAAACAAAAAGCTGCAGTGTAGCTTAGTGGTAAGCCGTCTGCCTCATGAGCAAGCGGTCCCGGGTTCAATCCCCCATGCAAAATTGCTTTTTTTAATTTTTTGAGCATTTTGTTTTGTCGACGCATTTGGCGATATTTACATTTCTTTTTACGATTAACAGTGGGAAAACCGAATGTTGTCGAAAAAATTTCGCTGAACAAAATGGTCAGACGTCATCTGATGGACCATCAGGGCGCGTTCCACCAGGGCTGCTGACTGGCAGTCAGTGTCCCAAATTACGTACCTTGATGAAATTTGCAATAGGGTATCTTAGTTTTGCTTGATCCCTGTCGGAAATCCGTCTTATAAAATTAAGCACACGTACTGCCTTTAAGGCTATCATATCTTCATGCGCTTTTCACGTTAAATCACTAGAAATCATAACACCTAATTACTTTACATTTGATTCGATTTTAATTTTTTCATTATTTACTATATAGTTACGAGAAATGGGACATCTTGTTCTAGTAAATCTCACGTGCACACGCTTTTTAACGTTTAGATTCATCCTCCAACTGGAGCACCATTCAGAAATTTTGTCCATATCGGTCTGTAAAATATTGATATGATTCACATCTTTAATTACTCTATAAACAATGCAGTCATCTGCAAATATACTTATATTTGATCGAATTTCATTGGCGATATCATTAATATGCACCAGAAAGAGCAGAGGACCCAAGGCAGAACCCTGGGGGACACCAGAAGTTATACGTACATATTCGGATTTTTCACCATTTAGTACCACACATTGCTTTCGCTCGCTCAGGTAGTGCCTGAGCCAATGTAATATATTATTGTCAAATGAGAGAAGGCCAAGTTTGTAAAATAATAATTCGTGGTTCACAAGATCAAAGGCTTTTCTAAAATCTAGGAACAAACAGTCAACATCGTTCCCAATATCAATAGCTCCAGCAAGAAAGTGAAAAACGTCAACGCGTACGGTGCTGCAGGATGTCCCGGAACGAAATCCGTGCTAATCTCGTATAAGAAAATTGTCAATGTTTAGGTGAGAAATCAAGTTACTATAAATCACATTTTCCATAATCTTGCAGAATATGCACGTTAAGGAGATCGGTCTGTAATTTTCCACACAGTTTTTCGATCCTGATTTATGCACTGGCACCACATTAGCTATCTTCCAATCGGATGGAAGTTTTTTTTGTCTCTTAAGGATTTCTTAAAGAACACACACAAATAGTTTGCCAGTTCCGCTGAACAGTTTTTCAATATAAACGGTGAAATATTATCTGACCCTGTTGACTGTGGTACATCAAGTTCTCGTAATAATAAGGCTATTCCGTGATACGTAATCTCGATGGGTGACATCACATGCTCCATGACTGTTCGCGCACTTGGGTAACAACTTGAGTTGGTAGGTTCAGAAAAAACAGATTCAAAGTACTTGTTTAGACACATGCCTTTGTCCTTTTGATCTATGATAAGTTGTCCATCTATTAGTAAAGGGGGAACGGACCTATCATCCTTCGTTAGCTTTGACGAATTTCCAGAATTCTTTAGGGTTCATTTTTAGTTTTGAATCCAACTCTTCGTAATACCTTGCCTTGGCACCTTGTACTGTTGTTCTAAAAGAGTATTACTTTTCTCTAACTTCACCTTGTTGGACGCTCCCCCGTGATTTCTATACCGAAGGTATGTTCTTCGTTTCCTTTTAATTATCTGCCTTACCTCTCTTGTCACCCAAGGCTTGTTTTTTTTTTTTTTTTAGGAGACTGAGTCCCAGATGGAACGTGTTGGTCGACAAGGGCGTGAACAATGGATTTGAAGATTTTCCAGAGCTCATCAATGCTTATATCATCTACCAGCTCTAAGAAATACGGAAAGAAACGTGCTAATTCATCTTTTATATCGTCATAATTCTCCTTATCATAATAAAACACTTTCCTACCATGGTATTTTGTTTTCGGTAACCGTGACTGAACCAATATCGCTGTCACAATATTATGGTCCGAAACGCCGGGAATCACACAAACATTATCAATGGCCCCCGGCAAGTTACACAGTAATAAATCTAAGATGTTTGAAAATCGCGTTCTCTCCGTAACGTACTGCGTTAGTTTGAACATTTCTAAAATAGCATTAAATTTTACCTGAAGCTAGTTTCCCGTGTGACGGCTTTGCCGTCCATCCCAAATCAAGTCAGGTAGGTTAAAATCCCTTCCTAAAAGAACATACTCCCGGGAGGCAGCGAGGATAATATCAGTTGGTCCTTCGAAAGATTCGCTGTCCCCACCTGGGGGACGATAAAAGACAGCTACTGAAATATGTTTTCCAATAAGACATATCTGACACCACACTTAGTCAGTCAGGGCTTTCGTCAAGCTCCCTCGGTAGATTGCAGCGATTGATTCTCTCAAGTGTTTGGCGGGAAGGTAGACACTCTGGGTTTTGTTAGTGTATATACAGGGTGTTTCTTTTAAACGTAACATATTTGTTTGAAAAAAAAATGAAAACAAAAAGCCATGGATGAGCTATACTGTCAGGGGCACATAATATTTAAGAGCTAATTCGTCAAGATAAGTCGAATAATTAACTAAAATTTGTGAATTAACATTTTAATTTGTAAAATACACATTTGGTTCTAATTGGATACTTGCTGAGAGTCATCGAAAACCATGATTACTTTTTCGCGGGACTTTGAGTGCGTGGGAAGCGTGATACATAGTGCGCTAAATTTACCACTGGTGCAACAGACACAAGGCTGGGGTGAGAAAACTCGGATGATAAATTGATAAGAGACGGAAAATCCGCGCAGGCCCGTTGTCGCGCCGGTAGCCCTGCTCGTGCTACACCATCTAGCGCTCCACCATGCTTTCCACGTGCTCCGAGTATTTCTATTATTGACCGATTCGGTGGTTTCCGATGACTCCCAGCAAGTTGCTAACTTCGAACCGTATATGTTTATTTTCAATCGATTAAAACGTTAATTAACATATTCTAGTTAATTAGCCGACTTATCGTGACGATTAGTTCCCTATACTGTGCCTCCATGGCCGTGTAACCCACCCGCACAAACCGCATTCGTGTAGCTTTCATGGTTGTTGTTGTTGTTGTTCTTGTTTTAAACAAATATGTCGAGTTTAAAAAGAAACGCCCTGTGTAAATACTGACAGTTCTAGAAACGGAGGGCGTGACAAGTTATGAAAATGTTATTGTCGCTCCGCACTCAATTGTAACTGCAGAATTCGCTATAAAAGATAAAAAATAAACCTTTGTGCGCACGACTTCCAGATTTTGTCACAGGTTATATTACTTATTTTATGCGAGGTAAAGTTTCTTCCGCCAAAATACATTCATAATAGTTATGAGCAATGGTTTTTACACCTTAAATGACGGAATCCTACGGAGACTGGAAACACTATACGATGAATAGTTTTATATGGCTAATATTCAAAATGTGTGAGCTACTTTCCCGAAAATTGAAGTGAACAGGCTAATCCTAGAAACACAAAGCTAATTCGCTTCTCAGTCTCGGACTGGCAAATGTAAATTGGTAGTAACGTTCTTAATTCAACTTTCAATATAATAAACAGTTGAGGGCCAAGCTTTCCATAGCGATGCGCGATGGCGGGAATAATTGTTTTCCTTTTAATATTACCCTTCAATAGGTGCTTTATGCCATCTACAGAAATTATAAAATTTTACAGAGCTATTTCGCTCATCTGATTAAAGCGGTGCTCTCGAACTGCTGGGTCTGCCTAAAAATTCGTTTTTCTTTAAGAAGTGGGAGTAGGAAGGGTTACCTGAAAGTCCCGCGAAAACTGATATGATGCTTTAGATAATAACAGTTCTAATTTGAGTGTGTTAGTAACAAACAAAACGAACTAGGCATCTTCCTGAACAGCTTCCGGTTTACCTTTGACATCCAAATGTTCACTGAAACATGTTTTTGCGAAGACAGTGATGTAATGCATGTCGCTAATTTTTTATAAAACGTTTTACTTAAACCACTCGGTAAAAAAAAAAGAAAAAACAAGTCACAAAGTGAGGAGCATCAGCACAATAAGCCATGCCTTTAGTTTCTTAAGCTGTCCGTGACTTTAGCGGATGTCAAAACACTGTAAATGAAAACGTACCTAATATCGAAATATTGGAAAGAAAAAAAAGCGGAAGCGTTTAACTGAAATAGATGTACAAGCGCTTCATTCCAAACTTCCGCAAAATTTCTTCTGGACGCACTTCTTTTTTGTCTCTCCGACGGCATTTTACAAACCTTGAGTTTTCCTAGAACCTCACAACGATTGCAGAACAATAGAGAAAGAACAATCGTGAGCACCATATCCTTTATATATATATATATTATTATTAAAACCACATTTCTTATGTATAGTAAAATACAAAAAAAAACATAATATGACCTTGTGAGAACCGGGTCGGTTGATTAATACTTACAACTTGGCAATCGCACAAATAACGAGATTAGAAAATATACATATTAAAAAAAACTCTCGGATGTAATATATAGACGTAAATATTTATGATAAGCTCATCAGTTATCAGTCTTTGAGGCTGGCTTGAAAAAAAAAAAAGATAAATTGTCAAGATTCATTTGAAGTATGCTCAATCATTGAAGGCACTGCCAAAACCGGCGGCGCTCAAGCAGAATGGCGCAAGAATGCATGTACATAGCGCGACACCATCAGCGTGAACAAGCAACCGACGTTTATTTATTTTTTCTATTTGAATCAAAAAAGTGTCATCAAAACTACTATCGCGGTGAAATGCTAACTTAGGACACTAGCATATTTAAGAAATAAACTTTGGCTCCCGCACGTATAGTCCGCAGGGTACATTTTGGCTGAAAAAAGAGTTCTTTCTGTCGATAGTCCGCATCCGCTGCATAGCTTTCGCGTAAAATGATCGTACAGAGCACACCCTGAAAACGTGCTCGCCTTGTTACCGCACAAACAAGTTTCTATCACACTGGAATTAACACGACGTGTCACTCACAAAATCCACGACGTCTCTCGTCATAAAAAACGAACGAGATTGAAAAACAAGTCACTGCGTAGTCCGCACCCGTAGATAGTCCGCACGGCGTAAAATGTTTTACTTTTAAACATGTACAGTTCGCGGACCATGGACATGAACATACGGCACTCCTTCCATTGTTTTTGGCTAACGGAAAATTAGAGGAAATGACGCGCCTCATTTGTTCTGCCTTGGCGGACTGCTGTTGCGTACATTTCGTTTAAACTGGGACAAGCCCGAACTTGTCTGGAAAGTGGCAAAGAGAAATTCCTAAAAACAAATGCCCGCCCCCCCCCCCAATACAAGGTCAGCTGACATGTGGCGTTTGACAGGATAGAACATCGAAGGAGATATTCTGGCCATTCATTTGTGTCAAAACGCATGACATGTTGTCATGTAGCAGGGAATTGGGGAATCGGTGGCATGGTTGTCTAGTGCACAGAAGCTTGGAGCACGTGCAGCGAAAGCTCGCGCTGCAGAACCCAGGGATCCTGGGTTCAATCCCCGCCCCTGCACGTTCCGATCTGAATGATCGTACCGGCGCGTGGTTGTGTATCACTACTGCGTGGTGCACGTTAAAGACACCAGGCTAGCGGTTGTACCGCACTGGCTACATTTCTCATCTACAACTGGGAGACAAGCAGGCTAAGTTTTAGGCTGTATAAACAGGACAGCGTAGGTGTTGGCTTCTCGACATACCTAGCTTCCAAAAGAGGAAGGCTTTTGAATCAATTTCCAGGGTGGGGAATAAATCTGACAGCGAACTGCAGTTAATTCGCGTGTGAATATTTCAGAGAAAGGGGGAAGGGGGAAGGGGGGTTTCTTGTTGTTGAACGAAGGTCTTTTGTATGTTTAGTTAACTGAACTTTAGGCAAGTTGCAACTTCGGAAAATCTTGAAGGTAATGAGATATATTTTTTTTAATATTCAGTACGCTACTCAGATACTTTCCAGAGCGATTTAGTACTCTACTCAGTTACTGTATGTTAACTTATATTAAATAATTTTACTTCTAAAATCTGAGCATTTATGGTCCTCTACTCAGTTACTACTTTCCCTGGTTCTGGGTAACTTATCTTAACTAATTTTTTAAGTATTTTGTTATCTAATCAGATACTTCTTAGAGTTGAGTACTTTGTAGTCTTTTCAGTTACTATTTTTCCTGGTATAACTTATCTTAAATACTGTTTGAGTATTTCGTACTCTTCTCAGTTTTCAGAGTTTAGTACAGTTTCTACTTCCTGGTGCTCAGCAACTTATCTTAAATACTTTTTTTTTGTAGTTCGAGTCTACTTAGGTGACAACACCCTCAGCATCGGACGTTGACCCTCCAAGATTGCTTCGCCGCAAAACTGGCCCACCGGCGTTTGATCCCTTTAAGCGTAATGCGGGAACGAGAAATCGGACTCGTCGTCGCATCATCAAAAACGCTCCGACGCACCTCTGGAAAGGGGGGCCGGGGGGGGGGGGGGGGTATCAACAAATTACGTAAACTGCGCACCTAACAGGTCCACTTCGCGGTCGGAATCGCACCAACGGACGCGCACGCACAAACTAAAACCTAAATGACGACGAGGGCCTCTGGCGCGCGTCTTTAAAATAGATTTCACCTCGAGGAGATGCCTCGCGGGCACCGGCACCTTGGGACAGTCGCTATTATTTTTCGACGCAACAGAAAGCTCTGTGAGCGAGCAAACTATTCCGTGGCCGCGTCCAAGGACGCGGATGACGTCTTTGGAGCCGCAGAATGGCCTTTATTTCTTTCCTTAAACTTCTCGTCTCCTACTTTTTCTTGTTCCTCCGTTTCCCTCGCCTCGCTTTTTATTTTCTCTTTTTCTCTCGTACACAACCTCGCCGTAATACGCTTTAGGTTTGATTCGTCTGTGTGTGCGTGTATATACACTCGAAGTGGAGACAGCGATAAAAATCTGCTCTTTTGATGCATATTGCGCAGTAATTCAATGTATATACACTCGCTTTTGAGTGCATGGTGTTTGAGTTATCGTATTTAAATGGAAGCCTAATGTAAATATAGCCGAGTGTGTGTATACTTTGGAGCGTTTTACACGGGTGTTCTGCGTGGTTTTGGGTTTCGGTAACAACCGCGAACTCTTCGTGTAAATGGACACTTCATTTCGCTTCGCTTCAAACCCGACAGCCGTCGCTACGATCTGAATCAAGCAGCACCAAAAAGGGGCATCGTCACGGCGATGGTCGCCTTTGTGCACTTGAGGGTCAAACCAATCACGCACAGTAAACGCACCACCCTCCCGCGCTTTTTGTTTTGTTTTTGTTTTTGTTTGCGCGATTGGTTTAGTCGGTGATACCAGGCGCGCAAAGGCGATCATCGCCGTGACAATGCACTTTGGGGAGCTTCTTGACTTTCTCCATCAGATCGTGGATTCGGTTGCGGTTGAACTTGAAGCGAAACGGAATATAATTATTCGCAGGTGCGAAGGGGTATATAGCCGGCAGCACTAAGGCGGCAGCTAATGTCTCCCTTTTCATTTATTTATTTTCCTCAGTTATCGAAGAAAAAAGAAACTGTCTTTTTGGGGACGGACAAGCATCATCGGGTTCGAATGAAATGTGAACAGTGACGGAACTTAGAACCCACCATCGGCGCAGCTTCCAAGCTTGGGTACTGCTTGGCGAAGCTCAAACATATCGGCGTAGGACGCACAACTTCACAGCGCCCTATTCGCGACTCCAACGAACTATAGGAGCGCGCTGACCAGGCAAAATGTCGGACGAAAGGAGGTCGTTTTTGTCATTCAGCACGCGGACCACCATAAATTTCTTGCACTGCGGCGTAAAATCGGTGTTACATACAAAAGCAAAGCGATTATTCGACGGTAGAAACCTTGTTTTAGTGAGTGCGTATGAATGACACGGAGGAAGCATAAAAATAATTACTAGAAACGATGTTTGTTTTTATGCTGCATACGAGAAACAAGCAGCGACAGCAGACGACAGAGTCGAAACGACTCTTCTCTTGAGCTTCTCGGCGTTGCCACTACGCGGCGTCGATTTCGCTGGAGTCGCCAATACTCCGATGTGTTTGAACCTCGCGAAGCACAACCCAAGCTTGGAAGCTGCACCGGTAGTGGGCCTCAAGTTTCGTCACTGTTCGCATTTCATTATTGTTGAGCGCCAACAAAGGCGGACACAAAGATGGGGACAGGGACAAGCACTTGTCCGTGTCCGTCTCTGTTTGTACTTACAAGCTTCCCGAATATGCGTTAACCAAACGTGTAGTTTGCTTGGCGCGATCTACTTCAGCCTTAGCTTAGGGCCGTCGAAAGGGCTTCCGCTTCGACAAAGTGCGCAAGACGCCAATCAAACCTCTGTACCCCAAGTCCGACGCGGCAACAGGTCCCTGCTAGCGACTCTTCGGGGAAAAAGTGTACGCTCTCTGAAACGTATACATGACTTGCACATGACGTGGTTGCGCAACACTGGTGGTCATTCCTTCTTGTTCTTGCCGAGAAAACCACCTTCGCTGGTGCGAAATGCATGCTGTAGAAGGCACGTGGTCAGCAGCCAAGGTCTCACCAATGGGAGCTGATGGGACATGCAGTGGAATCGTATACAAAGTATAGTGTAAAAACGCAACCACTGTGTGCATGAGCCTGGAACACGTTATTTTGCTCGTGTAGTTAGTCGGCAAGCTCGCGTAACATAAACGCTAAAAAAAATTTCAATTCCCAGCTTTTTTTTTGGGGGCTATTTTCTACAGCGCTATGCTGTCACCAGCAAAAGCTGTGAATCTGCGACGCAATGCGAATAAATGACGTCAGCCCATGCAGTACACTCTAGGAAAACTGGAGCTTTTAGTTTCCCGCAAAGCACTAAGGACAACCATTTACAGAAACCACATGGTGAGTGGCGATGCTAAAAATATGTTTAGTCTAAAAATATATTTGTATATAGCAGAGAGAGATATAGTTTCCGCTGTGCTACTGTGAAACATCATGCGCGGTGTCGTATAGCGAAGGCTGATTTCTTAGGCCTAAACATATTTTCCAGCCTCGCCATTCATTGTGCTCCCTTCGTAGATTGCAGTGGTTGGCTTTCCTCGGTGCTTTACGGAAAAGCACTTACTATAGAGAGATTTTTTTAGAGTGTAGCGAAAAATGGCATCGGCGCAGAGGGCGAGTATCGGTATATAATGCGCCTAGCGTGCTCCCTGGGACGAAGACACGCGGCCATTTTGAAAGCTCTCTATTGCACTGAGGCGCTGCAAATACCTCGACGTCATGGAATTGAAGCGGAGTTGTTTTGAGTTCATTAGGAAACCTGTAGCCCTGCTGCCTTGGGGCGCCTTGTATCTCTTGACACGATTGGGTTATCCCCGTTTGTTTTGCCGCCTAAACCGGTGGTCTGATCGAGGGTTGTCTAATAAGATAGGGGCGATTTTTCGCTCTCTTCTTCTCTCGCTCACTCTCTTCTCACTTACAGTTTGTGTGGGCCACACCTGCGTTCCTGGTACCCGCGGCCCGACTGACTGCTGCCTCGGTTCAGCGTTGCATGTATACATAGCAGAAGAGACCCGGTCCGTCGGTGAGGTAGGTGAAGTGGTACGTCAGAAAGGAAGCTGGCCGTCTTTGTGCGTTCGACAGTGCATGCCCGTAATAAATTAAGAACGAGCGCCTGCCCCCCCCCCCCCACACACACACATACACACACGGGCGGAGGGGGAGGAAAAGGGGGGGGGATGCAGCATTTTAAAGAAACAACTATAAGTCACTGAGAAGAACCTGTTCGTTTTTTTAATGGTGTGATGAATTGCAGTTGAGTGGTAAAACAATTGCTTTTCCGAGTAAGCTGATCAAACAGGTAATTTAGTTATCGAGGAGGCAGAAACCGAGCCTCTATCTCCGTCTCTAACTCAGGGCAGTAACAACAGGTCAGTGCTGTCTGACTGTACGTTGTGTAAACATGTGATGATTATTTTGTAAAATTTAGATTAAACCATATTATAGTTGTTGTTTTATTTGTATTTTTTTGCGTTAAGGTTGAGCAACATATTTTAAGAAGTCGAACTTCGTCTAATTTTTTCCAAAAGCTTGAAATCCCTAGAGGTTTGATGTAAAACTTCACGTAATACAAAAGTTCGTGACATGCCATCCCTAGACCTTATGCTTCTTTAAA
Source organism: Ixodes ricinus (assembly GCA_037355805.1). Classification (NCBI taxonomy): domain Eukaryota; kingdom Metazoa; phylum Arthropoda; class Arachnida; order Ixodida; family Ixodidae; genus Ixodes; species Ixodes ricinus. Next base: position 38,615 of record JAZHYW010025188.1, on the reverse strand, counting down.
AAAAAAAGCAAACTCGAGGTGGGTTTAGTCTGCTATTGGGGTCTGACGGCGCTGGCTTATGCTGTAGAAGAGAAACTTAGCCGGTGCACCATGAGTGCAATAGGACGGCGTCTTAACATGCACCACGCAGTATAGTGAACACGAACGCACGTCGGTACGACGCTCATTCAGACCGAAGTGGTTCACCGTTTCAGTTCTTTTGGTACGAACATGCATCAGCATGTACAGGCTTTTAAGGCGATTTAGATGACCCGCAAAAATAGATTTCTCAGTGTATTGCGCTGAGATTTACTACAGAGTTGCAAACAGGTGGTGGAAGTTTACACTGAACAAATCAAGAAATCAACTTAACTAGTAAAAAAACGAAAAAACAGAAGCTTGTTTTCGGAAATTTACGCCGCCACCTCGCAGATGCACGGGTAGCGAGAAGTGTTGTCGACAGATGGCGTACGCGGCGTCGAGGGAGCGCCGGCCGATTCGGGTAGCAGACGATCCCAAGAAAGAACCCGAACCGGCCGGCGCTTTCTCGACGGAGCGTATGCCATCTGTTGGCAGCACTTCTCGCTATGCGTGCATCGTCTGCGAAATGGCGGCGTAGATTGCCCAAAACAGGTTTCTGTTATTTTGTTTCCTTTTTGTTTTTGAATGTGGTAAGTTTATTCCTTGTTATTTCACTATAAACTTCTACCACCTGGTTGCACCTGTGATAGTCGGTGACAGGTCAAGAACAAAGTAGAAGCTGCTCCACCCCTTTCCACATTAGCAAAGCGAACGGTGGAGAGGAGGTCGCCTTCTCTTCGGCGTTCGCTCTACTAAAGTGGAAAGAGGTGGGAGGAGCACCCACTTCGTTCTTGACCTGTCACCGACTATAGTAAATTTCAGCTCAATACGTTGAGAAACCGATATTTTCGGGCCGTCTAAAGTGCCTTGAAAGTGTTAGCTTACGTGCTGTAGTGGCAGTTCTCGCGGACAACGTTTCTGTGCCATTTCAGAAGAAGCGAAGAGGTGCGCGTCTTCCATCGGCGTTTAAAGTGTGCAATCGCCCGTGCGCCCATATAACTTTGACTGCACAGTCAGAGAAAGTGTTCCACTAGTGTAGAATCTCCTGTAATTTTCATAGAAACTAATCCTATTTAGTATAAATGTATGCGCGGCGCTAAACAAAGTAATCGCAGACGAACTTGCGGAGCGCCAGTTCGTCTGCTTCTTTTGCAGGTGACGTCTGCTTCTTTTGTGCTGGCGACAGAACGACGAGCTCTGATTGGTTTAAAAATGAAGGATAGTGGGTAGACCTGGAGGAAGCTTGCCTCGAGGTCTACCCACTCTCCTTCACTCAGAGCCAATCAGAGCTCGGCGTCTTTCTGACGTCACCGAAACTCCTGTGCAATTAAGAAGCAGACGACTTGCTCTCCGCATATCCTGTGGACACGCTGCTCGTGCCTCTTCTTAAAAGGAGAAGGACAACAGCGAAAGCCACACACGAAAAATTGTGTGACTTTGTTGTGCATTATAGTCACTGACAGAACAAGAACGGCAGAAAAGAGTTTCGGTAATCTTGCCTCTAGCGCGAGCCTTAGTACCTCCGATAGTGCGCTATACAAAACGTTCGAGGCCGCACTCGACACTAACAACTTCCTTTTACGCGAGACCCGCGGAAATTGAAGACGCAAATCCACACCGTGCGCCGGCGAAAACAGCCGGGATCATCTCAATCTCAGTATCGTCTGCTCGATCCACCGGCGAGCGAAGAGCAGTTTGGTAGTAAGAGGAGCGAAAAATACTTATCACGTATAAATTTGTATTAATTGCCGGCACTGACGAATGTCGTCCCGTAGTGATTTCCGGACCGTCCAGCGCGCAAACGCTTCGTAGAGCAATAGAGATCATGAACGAAAACAAAAACGGTGCAGTGTTTTGCCGTCCGTCTTGCAACTGCGAGACACAGGATTGAATCCGAGCTCAGACTCGGAGCAACTCTCGCGAGTCGAATGATGCGGAAACGCACACGTAAAAACGCTGGACGCGGGTATAGGTTTTCGAATTTCAAGGTGCCAATGCTTTACTCCGAAGCGAGGAGGAGGTACATGGCCGCGGGAAGGCGCAGACAGGGCCAAGACGTTGCTGGCGCAGATGAGGCTGGTGGGCTCTTGGGTTCGACGCAATACCGTCATCAGATAATTACATTTATTATTACGCGTCCTTGCCTATACTTTGTCAGCCAACCTTGAGCACTTGTATGGAGTCCTGGAGTAAACTAAACTACCCGGAATCTGAGGCCAGAAGACATTTCTCACGAAAGCCACCGAAATTAAGAAATCGGGTGATACGACACCTGAGCGCGGACTTCTATAGACATATAACCGGCATCAACTTTTCACAACTTGTTCGGCGAACAAATTGAGTCGCTTACCCCATTCACGAAACAATTTACGCTTCAACGGCGTAGTAAAACCGGTATGATTATACAACAAAACCAGTTTGTTTCTAGGTTAACTACGCACGTAATAACTTTGAAATTCTATGCACGTAACTTTCGTTTCGTCCTTTTAAGCTGATGTGAATCAGTAATATACGACAACAATACACGCTGTACTAAATGCGTTGTTTAATGAAGGTTAGTCAAAGACAAACCTAGCTTTAAAAGACTGGAAACGGAATATCGCTCTAATTTATGACAAAAATTGCTTCCTCGAGACCATGAACACATTGTAACTAAGGACGTAAAATACGAGTCACTTATACTAAAAATAAAACATTTTGTTTTGTATTTTTATTATAAAACTTTGCCTTCGGAATGAGTGTCCATTGTGCGCAACTTTTAATTATTCTCCGTCGCATTGCGTCTTGACCTACAACTTTTTAAATAAGAAGATAAACAGAGTGTGACGTCATCGGTGTCGTCACAACGCATCGGCTTATCTAGGTCGGGGACAACCAAGAAAAACGTCCGAGGAGATTCGTGTTAATCTCGGTTTAAGGGAGTTACTTTGTCTAACGTTAGCTTTTGTTGCTATCTTCATCCACGCGTGACACGGTGTGAAGCGAAAATGGAAACGTTTATGTCTGGACGCGGATCGGCTGTGACGGCCCTTCTGGATCACAATGGCGTGCACCGAGGTCGCCTGACTGTCGTGTCTTCTGCGTTTAGCGTTGTCGACTCTTTGAAGCAGTTGGTTTGTCGCTCGGCAACTCAGATGTTGTGAATGCCCTCAGTCATTCGCTATGTTTTACAGTACTGCAATTTTACTTTTTTACCGCCGTGAAATATTAAAAAAAAAATTAGACGAGCTTGCATATGATGACAACGACCAGAAACACAAAGTTTGTCCCAGACAAACCACACACTTTATATATATATAGAACGGGCATGGTGGCGGGAGGCCGAAGGCGTGGGTATATAACTGGGAAGAAAAACCTCGGTGAAACAGCAACAACGGACGATTTATTCTTAGACGTTTCGGCCGGAGTCCGGCCTCTTCCTGACGAAGGCCGGACTCCGGCCGAAACGTCGAAGAATAAATCGTCCGTTGTTGCTGTTTTCACCGAAGGTTTTGTATATTTATATATAAAGAGGGAGAGACTAAATTTAGCGCTGAAGCTAGATTGGTGCTTAGGTCACGTTACGTCCATTCCCGACCACAATTTTCCCACTAAAGTTAGCAGGGAAACTGGACTGTGACGCTCGTTCATGAGGATCTTTTTATACCACCCATAAAACACATTTTGTGTTAAAATCTTTGTCAGTGACAGGCGAAGTATTTAGAAGTATTCTCCACTAAATTTAGCCTCCTGTACGTGCATGTCGCTTTCCGCCGACCTTTGGCTCCACGTGCGACGAAGTCTTATAAAAGGCAGAAATCTCACGTTGAATTTTTACTGTCGCCGACTATGTTTACTGAGTTCTTAACCTGTCACCCTGTTTATTGAGTTTTTAACCTGTCACTGACTCTGTTTACTGAGGTTTTCCCCTGTCACCATGCGTATTGAGTTCTTAACCTGTCACCGACTATAGGTGTGTGCGAACAGCGGTTCGAATAAAATTGCGCTGTGTCATTTGCATCTTTTGTAGTGCGAGGAAAAGACCCGACACGCCGGCTAGGAATGTCACCTTACAGTGTAAGGAACGATACCGCGTTTTTCGATCCAAACAGCTATTCGCACACACTATGTAATAAGAAGCCGAGGTTCAATCGAGTGGCTTCCTAAGCTTCTGCAAAGCCACGTAATTCCGATTAGCCTCCGTGATTGCATGGAGACGTGTCTCCGACAGGTGTGTTTAGCGAGTCCAAAAAAGTGGTCCCTCGAATTTCCTCCTGATAACGTCATAAAAGTGTCGTGCTGTCGCTGGTCGCGATCCTGGCGGTGTCCCAGCAGCTGTGGTGTAGTGGCAGACGCCTGTTCTGCTGCAGGTCGCTCTCCTGTGTGCCAGTCCACGGAAGCTTCGGGAGCCTGAAGTTGGGACGCCGTGACGACAGCGACACTCACGTTCACCTGTACTTTTCCCCAGAATTTCTACGACCAACCGCCAGGATCGCGACATGCAACAGCGTGACACTCCGGCTCCTGTGACGTCATTTGCCGCCACTTCTGGACCAACTTTCGATGTATTGGTGGGATAGGAGGACGCTAAACACACCAGTCGGAGACGCGCTACAGTTCCCAAGAAAGGCGAGTGGCTCCGTTTCATGAAAACAAATCAATTAAAAGAGCATAAAAGCTTAGTCCAAGGGCCCCCCAAGCAGCCAGATAGCTCTATGAAGAAATGAGTAGGCAACGAATGAGAATAAATTAATAATAGAGTGAGCCGCAATCGAGAATGCAACAAAATAAATAAGTTGAGATCCATTATATTAAACCCTTTATACCCTGGTTCTCCGCCCCTGCGTTACGAAACCCAAGGAAGTGTCGAGGAGAAACCACAAGACCCTATAATCTTTCGCACAGTAATATCTAAGCGAGACAGGTAGACATGCAGTTAGTCTCTGCGAAACGGCCATTGTTACATCGACGAAAGTGGTTTTTACCCGGATTGTTTTCTGTGGGTTTAGTCCTCACTGGAACATATTTTCCGCCCATGTTCCTTAGAACTGTCAATTACCCCAACGCGTTGTTTTTACAACAAAAGTCCCTAGGGGCTCCCTCCTTCTGCCTCTGTACCGGAATGAAGTTGCTAACTGCCAGCGCGTGGAGGAAGGTGAAATCGCGCGTACGTTGTCTCCACGTGTCTCGGGCGTCGCGGCGCACAGCTGCCCGTTTACGCGTACACTATACGCACACCGTTCCACCAAACCGCTTCTGCAGCAGCAGTTCTGTATACGATAACAAATTCTGCATTTGTGGCAATGACTATGACGTCGCTCTTTTTAATAGGTGTGCTTGGCGCGCGGTTTCCTGGCTTGATACATTGACAAACTCGCGCCACAAGACTGTTTTCTTTTTCTATTTTTAATCGCACGCTGGACATCATTTTCGGGGACAACTTTCTGTTGCACTTTCGAAGAAAGGAGCAAGGGAGGTCGCGTGCACAGCTTTGATCTGATCTCAAGCACGCGCTTCCGTATACCCGATAAAATGTTTACACCCTTAAAGATGGAAAAAAAAGGTGTTCCGTTTATTTACGGGCCGTTTCTACACCCTTTCAGCACCCCTTGTTAGAGTAATGCGCCATTCTTAACGCCGGTTCAGACACGCATCTCAGCGCTGACATAACGTAAAGTAGGTGCTGCCTCAGGGCGACTGTCAGCGCTCTCTTCGCAACTTTCACGACCTGTAGGGGGTGCACCGGCGCCTGTCAAAATAAAAAAGTTTAGCAGTAGTAGTTTATTGTAAGGTGAAAAGGAATACCCACTTTTCACCTTACAAGTGGTACCATTTGGCTTGCAAGTGGCACCACTTGCAAGTCGTACCACTTGACTTGCAAGATGGTACCACTTGAAAGCGAGTGGTACCACTTGAAATACCGCTTCCTATTTTCACCTGGGGTAGAAGCAAGGCGAAAGGTTGGTCTCCCAGTGATGGGGTAAGTTTTTCGCTTTGCTACAGACCTTTTCTGCAAGTACGCCGCCATCCTGAATTGACGTCACTTCCAGTATGGGCGAAAACATTGTTTTGCCTTTGCCACGCCAACAGAGGGCATTTAGGATATAAGCGTAACCGTCACACTTTCTCGTTTTGCCTCCCCTCCGTTTTTTTGCTATTTGCAGGTTGAAACGTTTTAGTATTTTTTCGTCGCCCATACCGGATACGCCTATTAGGTGGCTGGGGACGAGAGTACACAAAATAAGGTCTATATGGGGTTAGGGAAACCAAGAGTGGTTGTTGGAGAGGTGGCACAACAAACACTGTGATACACTATAATACACTATGATACACTATTTACAGTGTGATGCAATAATAAACAAATTGCGTGGCTAATTATAATCTTGAGCCGTTCCTCAGTATTACAGGCTGCTATATATCCTGCGGATTTTGAATAGTCAAGTAGTGCTCTTAAAGCTTTTGTTCTCGAATTCCGCGAACCTGCCGGGAACAGAAAAATAAAGCGCTGGATGGGTTTCATAAACAAGTACCGCCAAGCTGGTGCATGCTGGGACGCACTTGAGCCAAAAATGGCGGAGCGCCGTCGCCACTCTAGTTTGGTACAGCGGCGCGGCGCCGGAATCTATAGTAGACCAATGGGTGCCTGCTCGCAAACGGCGGCGCGTCACCGGCATCCACGCAAACCGCGGCGTACCAACGGCAGTCACAGCATAACAAGTGCCGTGGAGTAGAAACTATACGAGTCCAAAGGTGTAGTTACTTCTTATTGATATTTATTACTGTCATCTCAAATATTCCCGGGGAACATTGCGATGTTTGTTGTTGTTCAGTTGAAATTATCATTTTAGTGCATGCGCCGAGGTGTTGACGTCCAAGAAAGTTGAAGGTGATTATGGTAGATGTCATTTTTATTAAACAGTGGAAGAGCCTTCAGCATTCTGTACGCAAGTTGTACGTGTACATGTGCCGCTGTTTTTCCTTGATTCATACCTCGGATGGCCAAAACGAAGAAAGACCTGTTACAAATGTGTGTAACTGATGACTTCTCGTTTGGCAAATTAGTGAGTAGAGTAATATCTTGGATGCCTTTCTATCTGCTTTCAACATAGCACTGTATACATTGTCATCCATCATATTTCTCAACTTTTCTGGAGAAGGAGACAGGAAAAGGAACAGAAAACGCAAGTTGTTGGTGTGCACGTTTCCACAGATTTAGTGTGAAAAACCTAAACGTAATCTTCATGGGTTTATATTTTTTTTCTTGCGAGAAACTAGCCAATTATATACAGAAAGCTGACAGATAATTCGTTTTCATATCAATCTACTTACAATAAAATTTCTATCCAATCAATATGCACAATGTCTGCATAAAAAGTCTACAGGAAAAAAAAACTACAGACAGTACGTATATAGTGAAAAAAAACGTGGATATATATTTTTATGGTATAAAACATCTGCACGCCATTATCTATAAAAGTTTAGTATAAAGTTGTTAAATATTCTTAACCCTGTGGCTACAAGTACAGTCGCATGACGCTTAACTGGAATGCTCGACCGCGCGTCTATTTCCGGGGGCCCTAGCCTGGCGGCAGCCGGTGGTACCAATCGGCCACGTGTCTGCGGGCCCATCTCCGAGCGCGGGGGAGCGCGGTAGGTTCCCAATCCAAATTTAAATGAGAAATAGTATGCACCGTTGTTTTTATTTTATTTCTTGCGTGTTTTTTTTTTTATTTTGCGCCTTGCAATACCATTTAATTTTCATAAAAAAAAGATTAAATAAAGCTAAAATAATACCGTTCTGATTATCGCGTATTTTCTTTGTCCACTCGTTATCTGATGCGACACCCGCCCGAGCTCAAAACCTACCGTGACACCCCCCCCCCCCCCCCCACACACACACACACACACACACGCGCGTTCAGAAATAAGGTTCGCCCCTCGGCTGCCGCAAAATTAGCCCCCGCGAAAAAAAAAAAAGCGCTCGTTTGAGCGTCTTTTAGTGGAACTCCACCGCCAGCCCCCCCCCCCCCACCTTTGCCAGGATCTGCACCGCCACCTCCACTATGCATGCCCCTGACAAGAACTACCAGGGCAACAAAAAAACATCCCACAGCCTAGAAACCCTCTCAAGTCTTTCAACTGGTCCAAGCTGCCAGAGACGAGTAGATGCTAGATGGCACGGTGTGGACGGAGCTGGATGATATGAAGATGAACAAGGACACTGACGTTGCAGACATTGACAGAACATTTTCAGCATACCCGAAACAGCTTGGTTGTGGGGCCAATGGATCTCTGGAGGACATCACAACCATCACCTCCAGGAGTACAAGATCACTTACAAATGTATTTTGCGCAGGATTTTACTTTGTATTTACAAGCATGCAACGTCTATTATTCAAGCCTCATGTTTTCAGACTTTCTACCCCTTCCTTGCGCCTTGTAACATATAAAGCTATAGTCATGCCAGCATTAAATTACGCGGCTATCATTTAGGATCCCTTCACCAAATTAAACATTAACAAGCTCGATCGTGTGCAGAAAAAGGCAGCTCGCTACATTTATAATATATTTGGACGTACCCCTCTAACCGAACTTTTAACCAGAGCCAACTTCAAGTCATTGTCTCATAGAAATCGGTATTCTCGACTAAAACTTGTGTATCAATTAATAAATGGACATTATAGGATGGATCTGTCGCACCTAATAAACTTCTCATCAGGCCACGCTACTGGACGGAGGCATGCCCAAACAATAACTCCTTTTCGATGGCATAATAATTGCTTCAAGTATTCTCTTTTTTTCCGCGAACGGTCACTGATTGGAATAACCCTTCTGAAAGTTGTTGTTACTCAGCCATCATTTTCTTTATTTGAATCCCTCTTAAATTAGTTTTTTCCCTCTGTAAAATATTTGTTCTTTTGGTTCCCCGACTTGTTTGCTATTTTGTATGCCTGCCTGTCTTGTTCACCAAATGTATCCCCCGCTAAAATCCTTTTTAGGGATTGCAGTGTCAATAAATAAATAAGTAAAAAAATAATAAAATAATACTTCTAAAAATAAAACGCGCGGCAGTCACTTTTTTTTCTCCTCTCAGTATATTGCACAACACACCGCACACGCTGGCTTTTATTCACCGTGCGCACTGTCTCACGAACCACACATCTAATTACTCGCTACAAGGGTCCGAATGCTGTGATAATAAAAATAAAACTAGAAGAAAACACTCACTAAAGGCAACGTGTGACGGAAGTTAATCAGAAACGCGTCATATCAAGGCGTACAGGAAAAATAAAATATCACCAATATAAATGCCGCATATTCGAAGATCGCCGTTGTAAAAGCAAAGTGCTCTCCCAGGTATTGGAGGTCCTATATCGTCAATCGCATGCTACCATGGTGCCATCTGATCGCCGGAATTGTTTTACACGTATGTCTAAGGCTTGATATTCTACACTGTGGCGGACACGTATACAAACCCAATATATCCGAGGAAAAAATTTTTTTTTCTATATCGTTTGTTATTACCAGGCAGTCCGCTCCGAGTGTGGTTGCTGAAATCTCGCATGCAGACGATATAATAATGCCTCGCCCTGCGTGTCTCTCTTCGCAGCTTCTAGAGGAGGCAACGCCACCTGTCGGAAGAGTCTTGAACGAGAGAAGTGGGGAGCTCCTGCCTATTCAAGTGCGTTGCCGCAAAAAATGGCGCGGCCTGGGGGCCAAAATGTGAAACAGAGAAGGAGGGACTAAACGCGTGTGGTTGGAGTTTTAAACAGGAAGCCATGGACGAACCGAAGCAGGTCTCCACGCTGTTGATTCCGGCACTCGAGACCCAGACGCCCGGACTCGTCTTTTATAAAGTCGGCAACACGTTAGGAAACGCGGAAACTGGCAAATCGCGGGCATCTTGTTTATTGCTCCGCGGCACTCTTGTTGCACCCGTTACACACACACAAAGGAAGAAAAAAGTAATCGATTACAATTTTAATTCTTCTTCGTTAAAAGTATGCAATTATATTACTCGATTACTCGAGAAAAGTTTTTGGTCCGCATGCTTGAAAAAAGTGAGCGTTACTTTTCCAATTGCTTTTAAATTTTCAAAACAACACTTTTATCTGCCGGTTTGAAAACGGGTCTTTCGTACTGCCCATTATTGGAATAGAATCACCAAATTACAAACTACTCATCTTCTCAATTCACCAATTTTGCTAAACCTTCATCCCGTCGGAAACTTGATTCGAGGATTGCTTCGTACAGAACCTGTGGAAACAAAGGGCGCCGTTACACATGGGAGAAGAAAATAGCAGCGGTATACACGACATTTTAAGTATAGTTCCAAAATCAAACTACTTATTACTTGCTATAATTATGTGCGTTTTAATGATTACGGGATTACAGCAAATTAAATAATCTACTACAAGTACTTTGATTACTTGCAACCGGCGTTCTAACGCGTTCGACGAGTGCAGTGGAGACAAAGGCAGCTATAGCTTTAGGTGCTACCCACTAAATACACCAATCAGAGCGCGGCGTTCTGAAGTCCCCGCGTGTTCTCGTCTCCTCTTCACCGTCAGTTTTCTAGACACATAGACAAAGGTAAGGCTATTGGCGACCAGATGTTTCGGTGGCGCCCTCTTACGGTTCCTTTCACTGACGTCACGACCGAGATTCTTAGTAGCGAGCGACGAGTTCGACGGTGCGTAAAAGGGCGGTGGAAGCCTGGTCATCACGTTTCTAAATCGACACCGTCAAAGTTTAGAGTCTGACTTTGCTCTTATTTCCGTCGATGAGAGCAGAACTCATCCTACTAAAGACGTCATAGTGAGCGTTTGACCAATCGTGGAAGGCCGATGACAGCGACGCTTCTGGTCGCGCATGTGGCCAGTAGCTGCCTTTGAAGCTGACACGCCTGCCTGCACCTTCCATATCGCTAAATGAGCTTCCAGGGGAGTACAAATGGGAGCTTGCTTTTTCGCGAATGAGCTGGACTATAAGAGCACTACGAAGTTTATTTTCCGCGAGAACTGACTTTGTTTACGAGTCTACATTGTCTACAATTCAGTCGCTAGATCAAAACAAGTAATCGAAAACAAGTGCACCGAAAAGCCGCATATTTTTTTATGATTACTTGCAGGTTATTACGAGGTTAATAAACGATGTCACGACGGCGTTTATTCACCATGTGCGAATGTCGTACGAGTCAGGCATTTAATTACTCACTACAAGGGTCGAAATTAACTGTTGAATCAAAAGCATTGAAGCCACGTGTGACAAGAGTTTATCGGTAACACTGCTTGCAAGGCATGAAAACAAACAAAACAAGCGGCGGTAGAAAAACCGGATATCCGATGGGAGTAGTGTAAAAGCTGGGTATGTCCCAACTGTTAAAAGTCGTCAATTCGTCCAACCACGTGCACCTGGCGCCATCTCTCACTGGAATCGTTTTATACGTGGATTTGAAATTTTTATATTACGCTACGCGGACAATTTACTGGTTTAGACTGTATACAAACGAATTTATACACATCTCTCTCTGTATATATATATGTATATATGTTATGTAGATGTGTATTGTTATCAGCAAAGAGATCGTGTCGTTTTACGCTTGGGCATTATTCACTAATCAGCCATACAAAGACAAAGTGTTAGTGTGTTAATACAATTTGTTTTACGAGCAGAATACAATGTTTTAAGACGTATAACAGTGTGAACTCATACTCTGTCAAGTTTTAAGCGTGCAGTATACTAGATTCTCCACAAAAACGGAACCAATTTTACAACCCAATGCTCTCCGACCGATAAGGCAGTGACTGATATGATGCACGTCTTCCTTATATGAGTTTTTGTTTTTTGTTACGCGTAAGACCGATACGGAATTTACCAGAATGTAAAACCGAGATAAACAAACCCAGCGTCGATTCAGCGTAAACCAATTTATATTTTTTATTTATTTCAAACCCTGCCGACACTTCCGGGTTATTGCAGGAAGGAGGGGTTTAAAACATGTGTAGTTAAAACAGTACGACACAAGAAGTTATACACGTGGAAAGTATCGATCGATTATATACACCAGGAAAATAGAATCTGCATGCATGGCACTACAGGCACGCTCCGCTGTAGCGAGCTTGCTACTGCGTTGCTTAGGATGATCGAGACATAGATGCCCACACAATGGAACGAATAAAAAAAAACACAATAAACGTGCAAGATTTTGCTCACTACTACGCTTCATCTTACAACGGAGCTGCAAAGGACGTTACGAGCCATCGGAGCCAATCCAATGCCGTCTGAGTGTCACGTGACACTCTCAGGGCCGCAGACGACTCTACTATGATCCGGTGGTGCCAGCCAAGCTGCGCCAAAAGTGCTTCGTCATGGCGCTCATCGTCTAAGTCCGTTAGCTATCATCGACTAAACCAGTCAGACATATTGACTGTGCCGCAATCCCGCGCTTTTTTTTTTATTCTGCTTGTTTGGTTTAGCCGGTGATATAATAGCAACCCCACAAAAACAACGAGAGCGCAGTGACGATGCAGTTTTTGGCGCCGCTTCGATTCGCTCCATCGTACCGCAAGCATCGACGCACGTAGTCACGCGTTACGTTCACGGCAGGCACTGGCTTGGCTGTGACGGCACGTATATACAGCGTCCGCTGCGCCGTGCATCGAGGAGGTGAACCGGAGAGGGTGAGTCTCAATAAGCAGTCGGCGAAAAGGAGCTGAGCGAGACGCTCGCAGCCTTCCCCCGTCATTACGGCCGGGATAATGCGGTTCCGTCGTGCGGCTCTTGACCGAGCCGATCGTACGATCCCGCGTCTTGCGGGCGCCACGTGATCCCGCACCACGCCATCGCGCGAGACCGATTGACCTCTTCTTAGCTCGCGGGTGCGCGTGCACCTGCTCGTCGCGCGAGACGCGAGCGCGCGGGGACGTCAGAGAACGCCGACCTCTGGTTGGAAGGATTGGTGGGTCCTCCGCTGCACTCTGTCGAACGCTTTCGAACGCGAGTGCCAAACGCAGGACGCCGAAGTTCCGCATTCTAACGCGTCCGACGAGTGCAGTAGCCATTTCTCGGAGCACCTGGACGTCAGCGCACGGCTTTTGCACCGGCGAGGACCCGAAACACACTTGTTCGCTCGGGAGAAGTGCGTTTCGGCGTCTCGCCGCAGCGGGACGCCACTCCCGTGGCTCTCCTTTCATCCGTTGTCTGCCGCTCCACCTTTTCCATTTCGGCGGCCGCTCCTCGTGGTGATATCCCAACCTACGCCATCCCTTCAGGATGGTGTAGGTTGGGATATGGTCACTGCCGCGTGTTTCTATATCCGTAAACCACAAGCTATAAGGCACCAGTTCTTGAGAGACGAACGTTAGGTCGAGGCAGCTACTGTACGTAGTGCCGCGTAGGTATGTGGGGCTACCATCGTTCAATATGTTTAGGCTGTGTAAGTCCAAAGAGTCTAAAAGTTTTCTGCCTCGATTGTTTATGTGAGTACCTCCCCAAATGGGATGGTGAGCGTTGAAATCGCCTGATAGTATGTAAGGGGAGCGCAGTTGTTCATTACAACTTCAAAGTGCGCGTCATCAAATTTTGCACGTGGTGATATGTACGCCGCTATGACTGAAAATGAGCGATTCCCGTTTCTTACTGTGGCAGATACGTATTCATTGTTTGGATGGGGTGTAATGAGATGATTGACATATGTAAGATCCTTGCGTATAGCGAGCATAACTCGACTGGGTCCATTTGACCGCAGGGATGTGAAAATCTCGTACCCTGAGAGCCTGAAGTCTTTTGGAAGGTTTGGTTCACAAATTACAATTATAGGGAAGTGATGATGACGTGTGAATTGTCGAAAATCCGACATGTTTGACTGGAGTCCTCTTGCATTCCATTGGAATAGTGTTGAGTCACTAAGTAGTTCTTCAATGGAGGCAGTGCACATCTTATTGCGCTGCAGTGGTTGATATGTCCATATTCTAGCTTATTAAATTAAATAAAATTGGGAAAAAATATCCAATGCTTGCAGAGCAAGGTGAGCCGTTGGGGACGTGCACTGGATGAGATACTCTCGTATGCGTCTTTCTGCAATGATGATAATGGTTGACCAGATCCCAGATGTTGCTTCTGGCGAAGGAGGAGGGTCTTTTTCAGGTCTTGACTCTTGTTTTCTTGATAACGTTCCTACCAGCGCGTCTTTGTAAGGTTGTCTTTGAGGCATTTGCCCCCGGCCTTGACTATGATTTCGGGAGTCAGGAACATGAGTCGAGCGTCCTTGTTGAGACGAGGCTTTGTCCTTCATAGAAGTACTTGTCGTCTGTTGCTCATCGTAGTCAGTGCAGCCGGTGTTCAACTTAGTATGCTTATGGATTCGCGCGTCGCGTTGAGGATCTAGTAGGCCTGGTCGGTTTTGTTCAAGAGCACTGTCGACCGTGTCCTGGGCTGGTTTAGCGGGTGATGTGTTCCCAGCGACTTGTCTTTGGTGACGTATTTCCAACTCGTGTTTCCATTTTGCACATTGATGTGATGTCGCTTCGCGTTCTTTACCACAGTTACAGCACCGAACAGTCGTTGCACCAGCGTCGCAGTCATTTCGCTGGTGTGGTCCGGCGCAACGTGTTTTTATAACTGCTCGTTTGGGGTCAGGTGTTCTATGGGCCGCGTTTGTGATACTAGCGGCGAGGGGGAGTAGAAAGCGACGATCGCCTGCAAGTGTCTCCAGCCTTAACATCAGCCCAACGTTACTTTGCATCAGCCTCTCCGCCCGCGGCAACCCGCGCAAGCGTATGAGCAACCAATGTGCGCAGGAGCAATCCGTCATTAAATTGCAAACGCTCTTCATGGTATGAGTCGTAACGCGCGTACGTATGCCAACGCTGGAGTGATGCGAAACTGTCTATACATCGGAAAATGATGCGAAACTATCGATCGACAGCTTCAAAAGAGGTAATGGTGTAGCGGAAGACACTCGGAAGGTTTATTTCGCTTAAAATTAATATATTTTGGTAGCTTACTCGCTCATTATAAGTGACAAGGGCCGGTTCCTTTTAACGCTAATGGCGGCTTAAAGCTTACTATTGTCCCTAAAAGGGATATATTTATGTCACGTGACTGGGAGGGAAGAGGGCGCCGAGAGAGAAGCAGCACCTGCGAGCAAAATGGCTCCGACGTTGGTCGAGGGTTAGGATGCGGGTGAACATTCCTTTCAATTCGGCTTTTATTTTTATGACGCAACATGAGCCTATTAGCACGTAAGTCAAAGCAACCGTTCAGTGGAACCACTACACAAACCGCGGCGCACTTCGCGGACACATCACTCTGCAGCAGTTTGGGATTCAGGACGTATACGACGGTCCATGAGCCTTCCAAGTGTTTTTAGGGCGAGCACAGAAATGTTTCGCGAACAAGTGTTGCTATGCATCTATACCAGTGGTTCTCAAATGGGGGTCCGCGAAGGCATTCTAGGGGTCCGCAAAGCCCAGCCTCATCAGTCAAGCCCGGCAATAAAACTTGTACTTTCTTAGATTGAGAAGAAACGTTCAAGTTTTCGCGTGATGTTTCTCATGTATATGTCAATAGGAGAAGTCTACTTCACACTAGCACTTAGTTATATCCATTTATTAAATATTTAGAATAATTAACCTATACTTTCCCTTCCCCTCACCTCGAACGGGGTCCTCCATCATCCCCGCCGATTCACAAGGGGTCCGCGAAACATGCAATGGCTGAGAACCACTGATCTATACTAACACGTTTAATTTTGACTGCTATAGGGGGTATTCACTGGACGCCATATTTGAGGTCACTGTTTCGAGCGCATGCTCGGAACGAGCTCACACTAATAGGCTGCTAAGACCGGCAATCTTGATGGTGTGGAATGCACGTTGTAAGAGAACTGTGGAGGCTCGCCGTCAGCACGCGCTCAGCAGCCGCGCACACAACTATGGCCGCCAGTGAATACTCCCTATACGCACGTCGACCCGTGAGCCGCGATTACTTTGCGGCGAAAGGGGGTTATCCTGTATAAAGTCCTCGTTTCATGTGCACATGCAGCTGGCTTATATTCCTCTATTTCGTGTTTGCAGTGTGCCGAGTCGCCGACAGACTCGAGGTTTCTACATATTCACGGTGACCAACAACACCATGGCCGCGTTCCAAAATTTACTCGATCGTACTCCATCCAGGGTAAGGGTTTTGTACTACCTTGGCGTTCCAAAACCTACCCGCGTCCAGCGTTTCGCAATTTGTGTTGTCACGCGTGACACGACCCGACGGAGTAACTCGGATCCATTTGGGTAAGATTCGGAACACAACCCCTGACGATGAGTGTTGCTGACGGTGACGGGTGTTCGACGGTGACGAGGAGCATACGTTTACGCTGAAGCAGAGCTGCCGCGTCTGTTTCTGGCCGCGGCGATCTGTACATCCATCAATGAGAAAGGTTCAAGCGCGGTATCCGATTCAACCTTGTCGATGTCGTCTACGAAAATTCGCAGAAACGAGAAATAAACAAATATTTACCACAAAACAAAGTTGACGAAATCTTCTTTTCGTGTTATTTCTTTTTCCGTTTTAAAAGTTCATTTAGCATTTAGAATTCGACAGACGCATGGTATAGGTATTATAATTTCTTGCTACAGTTTAAAGCTTGTAAATTGGGGTCAAGTATACAACGTTAGTATATTTTGACTTAAGTATCGACGTTTGCAACAGCTGTGCATGAGCGCCGGCATAAGCGAAACTTCAGTTTTTATTTCCTCTTATTCCGTTTACCTCACTTCATAATTACCATAGCAGGCCAGGTTACTGCCATCTTAGATTCTACACTCTAAAAAAAAAAAGCCCGTGCGTCTCCTTTCTCGCAAAACACTGGGAGAACCAATCACTGCAACTTACGGAGGCAGCTCAGCGAATAACGATGCCGAAACATATATGTTTAGACCAAAGAACGCTGTATGAGTTGTGACAATAACCAATGCAAGCGTGACTTTTTGCATAGCTTAATGTCACAATTCAGCGTTTTTTGGTCTAAACATATGTTTCGGCACCGTCATTCGCTGAGCTGCTTCCGTAAGTTGCGGTGATTGGCTCTCCGATTGTTGTGCGGGAAAGCAGACTCACAGACTTTTTTAGAGTCTATTGTGTCCTTTTCCCCAGAATTGGGCTCGGCGGAGGCTCGTCAACGACCGTTTCAGTGGCTCGATCGGTATCTCTGTAAGACAAGAGAAGGTCAGCAATGGCGGCCGTAATCTGGCGCGTGTGCAAAGCGTGTATAGGGAGTATTCACTGGCGGCCATAGCTGTGTGCGCGACTGCTGAACGCGTGCTGACGGCGAGCTTCCGTGCTTCTTTCGCCACGTGCATTCCGCACCATCAAGGTTGCCGGTCTTAAGGCCGGTTCAGACACTTGCGGTTGAGTGCGTTTGACTGCGTTGCGGCGAGAACCGAAAGCGAGTCACCGGCACATATGTGCTTCGTATGAAGCGTGGAATCCAATTCAAGGAATCATCTTGGCACGCGATATAAGCAGCAGGCATGTCCTGGTTCCTCGCTGCCGCAACGCAGTCAAACACAGTCAAACGCAGTCAAACGCAACTGTCTGAACCAGGCTTTAGAAGCCTATTAATGTGAGGTCGTTCTGAGCGTGCGCTCTAAACATCGCTCTCAAATCTGACGTCCAGTGAATACCCGCTATACATCGACAACAACTAGCGGGGACGAAAAAAACAAAAAACGAACAATGGCTGCCTGGTTTTGCCGATAGATAGGCGGTTTATATCGCCCAATAAAAAAGAATTAGAAATGTTCTATATCCAGACGTTTTAAAGAACCTGTGTTCTTTTTCTTTTTTTTTCTCTTTTTTCTTCTTGCTCTTTTTTTTTTTTTTTTTTTTTAGGGACGTTGGTTAACCCAAAATGGATTCACCATCGCTTTGAGAAAACCGGCCCTGGAGTTTATCGGTGTGTGTTATCTCACTGGATTTTTGTTTTGGCATATTTTTATGAGGTTTTCTTATTATATTCCTAGTGAACCCTATGAATTATTTTACAAAGGTGTCGACTACCGATAACTCATTATAGTGACTGCACGTGTTTTCTATTGATTGCAATGTTCGATCTCTCATATTTTTATAGGGGTCGATAAAATAGCGATTATTTTTTTCTTCGACTGTAGTCGCCGCAAACTTATACACATGGCGTGACGACACCCGATCATCTTATTATCGCTTCGCAGTCAATTATACTTCGTTTCACCGTCACAGCTAATACACACTCACCCACACCTCTTTACCACCCCCGCCTGTCCTGCCTGCGGAGCACTAGTCGACGCTCACTACCATTCCCTTTCATCGAACGCCGTTTCATCGAATAACTTGGACAATTTCATCGAACGCCGATTCATAGAACGCCGTTTCATCGAATCACTTGACGCCGTTTCATCGAATTTCCCTTTACTGAATTTTGGAGTAATACAACACTTTTTTACATAATCTACTATTGCTTTTGAAATAGTTTTGACACCGCTCTAAATTCACCAAAAATATAATTACTACCCGGTCTACTTTTTGTTTAACTAAACGTTGGCTACTGAATGATAGAAGCTAGCTATCATATCATAACTTGAGTGGATACGTGACTTATTCTTTTTTGGCGAGGTAGGCGTCTGTTTTCGGCCACACACTTTTTCCCCCGTCATCCCTTCAAGAGGGAAACAGCAGCCCCTTTTTCATATTGTATTGGTCGATTTACATGTGTTTTCTTTTTATCCTATAGTCGGCGACAGGTCAAGAAGGAAGTGGAAGCTCCTCCCACCTCTTTCCACTTAAGCAGAGCGAACGCTGGTGAGAAGGTCGCCTCCCCCCCAGCGTTCGCTCTGCTTAAGTGGAAAGAGGTGGGAGGAGCTTCCACTTCCTTCTTGACCTGTCGCCGACTATAAAAGAATTGCTTTCTTTCTAAGAACATATATTCTCTTTAAAAACGACGCGTCTTCCTCTTCGTTAATTTATTGCAACCGACAGAACCGTGGACCTGTCGGATCTTGGACATGCAGTATGTATACTGTATGTCGAATGTCCGGCAGGTCCATGGTTCTGTCGGTTACAATAAATTAACAAAGAGGGAGACACGTCTTTTTTCCCCGTATCATGGGACACGGAGACAGATCACTGCTTCAAGGACGGCTTCGTTATGAAGTAGCTAGTCTCTTCAAGAACGAAGATACATACGCCCTTGAACGGACGTTCGTTCATCGCTGCACCTGATGATCACAGCTTTAAAAAGTATCGTCAGTGTTCCCGTTTCTCATTGGCCACATTAACAGAGGTCATCATTTACTAGAAAAAAGAACAGAATATGACAAAAAAGGTTTCTTCCTTTTATAAATGTACAAGTTTATCAATTTTAATCAATATTAAAAAAACTGCTATCCTCCCGGCGCTAAAAATAAAAATATTTCCTAGATGTAAAATTGATACTGTTCAAGTAGCGGAGTTCGATGAAACGGCTTCGATGAAATGGCGTTCAATGAAACGGTGTTCGATAAAACAGCGTTCGATGAAACGGCTTCGATGAAACGGTGTTCGATGAAACGGCGTTCGATGAAATGTCCGGACCCCTCTTCCCTCCCCTCACCTCTGGAAGCAGATGTTGCGCGACCCGGAGGAGTCAGCTCAAGTCCTGACCACTTCCCGGCCCTGGCGGTGCGGCGGCCCTCTGGGCCTCCCCGCCGATACAGGGCCTACCCGCCGCGCATACGCAGCGCCACTCCTGCCCCTGGCGAGGCGCGCCGATACTTGTTAGAAGTACGAGGAGCAGACGACGCGGGAGGCTGGTGCGCTGTCGGGCTGGCCTCGCGCTTCGTAAAGAAATGTACCGAATGCAAAAGATACCCAAATGCCAGCAGCACTGTCAGCATCGTATTTCACAGAAAGGTGTCTGTCTCCCGGAAAGTTTTGTTTGGTTCCTGAGAGATGATTCAAGAAAGATCGCCAGAAGCATGAATCTCCAACTGTGTGGAGGACAGGTTTAATTATTGTTTCTCTGTCTTGTCGCGTGATTCAGTAATACAGCTGACACTTGCTTGTCACATTAATAGGGACTTTTCGTAGGTCACACGCGAGAGCACGCAGGGTTTTGCGTTGCTTGGGACCGGTATGAGCTGGCGCCCGTTGGGCCCGCAATACAGCACTGACGTTCTACGATAAGTCCCTAATGTAATAGCTACGATGGTTCCCTATGGTTTTTTCAGACGAAACCCGAATATGCAGTTACCATTTTTTTTTTTATAAAAGACTAAATTTGAGAATTAAGCTCACTTTGTTACTCCGCTCATTTTGTTCCCCGATGTTCACAAGAGAAAGTGGGTAAGCGGCAACAGACTGGGGGAAAATTAGGTAGATAATCGTAGCCCCTATTGCGTACTGACTTGAACGCATAATGTTTTTATTTTATTTTGATTGAAAAATTGAAAAGAAATTGACGGTTGTATTGTAGTTTTTCTATATAATATTAAAATTATGTAGTTAGCCCACAACAGGCATAATTACTTTTAAGGGTGTCGCAAAATTGGACCACTAGAACATTCCTGGGTCGACCAATTTGAGCGTGTTGGCGATGTTAGACGTATAAATTGAAAGCAAAATAAAGAAGACGAGGAAAAGGGCACGTCACAAAGGCCAGTAACTATGCATTCATGACTGAAATTTAAAATTAAGTAATCTTTTCTTGCAGAATAGAAAGAGTGAAGAGATATTGACGATCCTTTCCTGGCACACAGACTCAAGATATATCAAGTTTGAATTGTACCTAAACAGCAAACAAAAAACAAATAGTGACGCAAAATGTTTTATTTGTTGCGAACCGGAACAGTGTTCAAAATTATCATTCTGCGGTCACATAAAAATAAGTTAAAAAAGGCGACGCTTTACAACGCAAATGCAAGTCGATTGTAAATCCTTCTTCACTAATAAAATTAAAGTGGGTTACTGACGTACGTACATGAATTGCGATTCTACCGCTTTGACGGCAGCGACAGATGCGTGCAAACACAGCAACGTGTTGCGCGTATATTAATATATATATATATATTTTTTGTTGGACCCGCCTCAAAATAAAGCGGAGGCCTTATTGACGTACCGTTTCGGTTTTTTATTAGAACTTGACCCAGTGTTGCGATCAGGCTGTACGTACCTCGTCATTAACTTCATTCGGGTGGATTATAACAGGCACGGCATGGCTTCATCAGCTGTAACTCCGGGAACTGACCCGAGTTCAAGGTGTGTATGCGACGGCGCAGCTGTGCGCGAAAATACAATTTAAACAATATTGCGTCCTCATCTTTGCCTGAATAGCCCTGACTTTGAAGAGCTAGCGAAACCATAAAGAAAAAGAGCATTTATCTCGAGGCGGAAGCTACAGTCGACGCTGTCCTGCACCTGTGAAACACACTTCGCAAACGACAAATATTCCTATGCCTGCATTATTTGCTCCACCCCGGAGACCTGACGCACAGGCGACCTTTCTTTGCGGAGGTTCGCCTCCCTAAAAAATGATCGCAGTTTTTTTAACGGACAGAAAGCTTCAACGCGGTGCCCGCCATTGCAACTGGCAGCGCGATGGGACGAGCCAGCGCTACCAAAACACCCAGTTGGGAAACTCACCGTCGAAACCTGGGCCGCTGGCGTCCACCGAGACCGAGCTAAATGCGACAACAGCGCCACTCTTTATCATTTGTCTGTACTGTGGTCACCTTGAGCTTTTAGAAAGCATGTTTTTGCGTAAAAACAAACGGAAAAGACTCTTTTTGTATGAAATTTATTGGAGTTTAGAACAAAACGATGGGCGCGTGATGTTTTTAAAATTTTTAGTTTGCAAGGTTTTGCGGCACAATTAATATTGTTTTTATACAACCATGCCTCACCGGTGCTTTCAGGTAGCGCGTCCCGACCTAGGTGCATTTTAACTTCGGCAGCTAGACGCGGCGCGTCCGCCGGGGAGACGGGGTGGCACCCCTGTAACCTCTTCCTCTGTATCTGTTTCGGCTCCAAAATGGCCGATTAAAGCCAAAATAGGAGTAACGTGCGGTTCCTCGAGTGGCCGCTGCGGGAGAAATGGTGGCGTTGTGTCCGCCATTAGCTCGGTACGCGAGGACAGATCGGGGCCACTTTTTCGGAGCAGTCTCTATGGCAGTTTCCCAACTGAGTGGTTTTAGTAACGTTGGGACGAGCGAACGGCTAAGTAGGGCGAATATGGGCCACGGCGCGCGCCACTGGTATCGCTCCAGCGCGCCCCTGGCCCAGCCGAAGATCCCATACCTGATCCCGGAACACCAATAAAGTTTCCTCCTCCTCCTCGTTTCACCTTAGCATGGACTAACTGCGAAGGCTGTGCAAGCGCGAGCGGCTAGCCTCGAGTAACCGCACGAGCGCTTGTGCAGCCACCGACGATTCATCCAAAGCAACTAACTCGCGCTTTTAGCTCGCGCGGCTAACAATAGTCCATGCTAAGGTGAGACGAAATATAGACTGCAGCATTGTTCGATAAGAACGCCGTAAAACAAATCACGATCGACAAGAAGCCTGAATATATGTAAGCCACGCCGCGCGTTCCTGCCAGATGATCGGAATTGACTAACATTATCGATAGCAGCATCCGTCCGCAGCTCAAGAACACTGATTTCTATTGTAGTAGGCTGGATCGCGGATCGGGAGCCCGCCGGTGTCGCCACCGGCGGCCATTGCTTGACACCAGGCAATACACGCAAGTCTATGGGAGGAACGCACAAAAGTAAGAATATTGAAGCATTTACGCTGTGCTCGGAGGCGATTATTTTATTGTGTGCTGCGATCCTTATGTCGGGTGTTTGGAGATTGAATCGGTATTTCTCAAACGTTCGAACGCCGATTAAAAAAATCAAACGTTCCGGAGCACCTATGGCTGAGCTGGCGAACTTGCTCTCGCAGTGAAGTAAACAAAGGAACTTGCCGTCAAAAAGACCGTCCTCGGGGAAGCCCAGAAGTTGATGAATGTCCAGAAAGTTCCGTGTTGACAGCGGCTTTCCGGGGGTGAGCAAATTCCGCGTAGCAAAGCCCTCAAGCTTGTCGTCTGCTAAACCCAACTTGTCGGAACCGCCACCGACTCCGCGGTAACTCTACGTAACTCTCGTCTCATTGAGCTGCACTACATTTTTCGCCCAGCGGAATCACTCTCGACTATAAAACATTTATTTATAAGAACTGTGAGGGCTGTCAGTTTTAATGTTTGTACACATGCTATTTGACAGGCTTCCCGCAAAGCAGCCAAAAGTTTCAGTGACGAAACAAGCTTAGAAACGGGGGAAACGGCACTTTTTCTCGTTCTTCCCATAGAAGTCCCATGCATTGGCTGGTGTCAATCAATGGCCGCCGGTGGCGACACTTGGCCCCAGCTGCCGAGGCCGCGGTCCGCGATCCAGCCTACTACAATAGAAATCAATGCTCAAAAACTCCGATTTTTTTTTTTTTTTTGCCAGGGCGGTAAGCGTTGGCAATGTTTTCACTAAAATTTCGGTTGCCTCGTGGCAAATCCAAGAGAAGAGCCGTGACTATACAAGAACCAAATTGCTGAAAGCCGCTGTCACGGTGTTAGTACATCATACAAAAGACTGTCTGCAGAAGCAGGCTTATATTATTCTTCCTTGCATAACGGCGGTCCTGTACCGTTGGTCACAGAAGAAAAAGAAATTGTCTGGAAACATGTTGGAAGCACATAAATGTACGAAGCAAAGGTTGCTTCAAGCATGCTTGAGTCGTGTACGCGGCTAATTCTTTCATCGTCTCTTCAGCGAACAGCCCGTGTCTTTTGTACGATGATACGATGTGCAGTGCAATCTTAAGGCTGGCTACGCATAAGCCTTCGCAAGTATACGACCTCTGAGCGCCGCGCCACCTTGCCGCCGGCACGTGTCAATCGCCCGATCAGTCGCGTCTTGCTCATGGCGCGCCCACGGTTGCTAAACTTGGCGCCCAGACAAAGCACGTTCCTGTCCACGGTAGCCAGACTACCTTCTGAACGACGTGGCTGCCCGCAAACGTGTCTGTAAGTCGGGGCATGGCGTGTGATACATGGTTTCAACTTGGTTGACGGATGTCGACCAAGTCGTTGCGTTTAGTCCGGAACGTATAAACCTGGGACTTAGCTGTCCATCGATCAGTCTTTTGTTCTGACGCTAAGCGGACGCACGAGGCACGTGATTTCCCCCGTGACGTCATTAATAACTGTTTGCCCTCGTCGGCGACAAATGTTTACGCTTGGATGGCCATGGGTATTCCTTCTTTCTTTTTCTTTTTTAAATACATATATACCGTTCAACAGTGGGTTGTTCTTGCTTGCGACGGACGTACCGACTGGCTCGTCTGACCTTGTCCGGTAAGTTTCATGGTTGAATGTATACGTGATCTAAGCTAAGATATAGTGCAGGGGATACCAGTGGCATGTCCGAGAATAACATATGCATGCCGGCGCCATTCTCCTTGACCAGCTGCTGAGAAGTATTTCCTGGGGGCCCTGAGAAGCAAAAGAATTTGTAACCTTGATCTGTGCCTTCTCTATTCGCGCACTCGAGAATCTTATCTGGCTCTAAAAGAGATGCTGCACCTGGTCGAGCCATTTCCTCGTGGCTCGCGAAAAACATTTTTGAACAGCAGCTGTATCCAGGCAGCTGAACACCGGCAAGTAAGTCTTCGGAAGCTCACGTGCTTCAAATACGGAAAGTTTTTAAAGAATTTCGTGCCTCAAAATAAACGGTAAAAGGTAAAAAAATAAAAAATAAAACGGAAGCTTTTACGTTGATGGCTTAATTCCTCGCGAAACTACGCCAGGCACTGATAGCCAGTGACATAGAACGGCGGGGCATCTCCTTCTTCGGACGTCCGGGGCCTCCAGCTCGCGTTCGTTGCTTTCCGCCGTGCTTTGGATGGGCGTGCAGGCTCGTGGCTTATGAAACGCCGAAGCGCCATCGAAGGTGCAGGCTGGACGACTGAAACGCCTTCCATTGTGTTAGCGACTGTACACCAACAGGCAACTCTGACGTCATCGCGCTGCGGTGGCGCTGTCGTCAGCACGGCGCATGCGCAGACGCTTCACGGCTCGTGAATCTGGTTTTTGCGCACGCGCAACAAAGCAAACGCTGACTTTTTTTTTTTGTAAGAAGTGTGCACGTTTATAGGTCCTCGCTGCTGCATGCACTCATTTGGCTCCCGTGTATCATTGCAAGGCCGTTCTTCTTCTAGTTGTTTTCCTACCAGTAACGACAAACTTATTTTCTTTTTCTTTTTTTACTTTTTTGCGGGTAGAACATCTAAAGGTGAGACAAACGCGCGCCCGGCATTCGATCGCAGTTTGTATTTTAAATTTCGATTCCTGAAACTAGTATCAATGTCACCTTGGCTAGGCAATAGCTTGATGGGTGTTGGAATGCCGCTCATTCCTATAATCAGTAACAGGCGACGCACCGTCAGGGCTCCGGAGGAGTAGCTGCATGTACTTCAGTTCCTGAATTTCTCCTCTTCGAAGCAGACTGTATTAACCATCTACATAACCGTCGTCGCGTTTGCACCTGATAAAGAGTGTCAGGGTGGCATACCCACACGACCAATATAACTTTGTTTGGATGTTGCGTGTATGCTTGAGCTCACACTGTACAACTATATACCCAAAACGGACGGTGCACGAAAGGTCAAAAGCCTCGTGTCAAGCGCCCGCCCCCCCCCCCGCCCTCCTTGACCCAGCTTTCAAAAGCCCCGATTTCAGAAGCCCATGACGCGAACCCCCGTGTAAAGTGATCGGGTCCGCAACGTGACGACGGGGCATTCTGTAAGTGTGCACGTGAGGTTGTGTGACGTAATCATGCCGTACTTGGGAGTCAAGTAAAGAATAACTGAATAAAGTTTCCCGTTCTTCAGGCAAGCGCTATTCGGATTTACGTCTTGCGACGTTAAACGTGGAAGCTAACAGAAAATATCAATCGTTGGCAAAACATTTAAAGTTACAGCTTTTACCAATAAGCATGGAGCCAAAGCTTTGGTCGACTTTGAAGCACGCGCGGATTCACCGTTCCGACGAAGTGAGCTCTCTCAAGGCGCCGTACTTATCACCAAACACCAGTTCCAGTTTTTCTTACGTCATTCTAAAAATAAAATATTTATATACCCTGTTTCATACTTAGCGTGCAGCGCTGTCAAAGCTACTGGCGCGAGCGTGGGGCTTGATCTCGTTGATCTTTTGCACGCGTTCTCGCGCAAACAAAATTATAGATGAAGCCACGCGCTCGCGCCAGTAGCTTTGACAGCGTTGCACGCTAAGTATGAAACGGAGTATATCTATCTAGGTAGACATATTATAAAAAATATATAACATAGATTATAATATTTAAAAAAGTTAACCTTCCTTCGTTGTTCCATTCACTTAAAAGACCCTTTGTAGCCCCTCAACATGAAACAATGCTGCTTGAAGCGCGAAGAGGGAGGGACGGGGGCAGTGAGGACCGGCTTTTGGCACGCGGGGAATACGGGGTCATTGAACGCGGGGTTTTCGAAACGTGGGGCTAATGACGAGTCGTCACAAAGCCGATAAGGAGGGCGTTGACGGCAGGTCACGAAGAAAAGACAAAACGAGAGTGAAGGCATTCTCTGCCCAAGCACGGGTATGCCGGACAGTGCCAAGTGGAGGTGCTCCTTGTCTGACCCCATTGGCGGTCAAAACTGCCGAGTAGTCCTTGAGTCTGTTGGAAGAAGCTGAAGAAGCAGCAAAGGAAAGGGGGCGGGGTGGGGGGGGGGTGTATTGGCGACTCCAGCGAAATCGACGCCGCGTAGCGGCAACACCGAGAAGCTCAGGAGAGGAGGTCGTTTCGACTCTGTCGTTTGCTATCGCTGCTTGGTTCTCGTATAGGCAGCATAGAAACAAACATCGTTTTCAGTAATTATTTTTATGCTTCCGCCGTGTCATTCCTACGCACTGACTAGAAAAAAGTGACTATCGTTGAAGAATCGCTTTGCTTTCATATGTAACACCGCTTTTACGCTGCAGTGCAAGAAATTTATGGTGGTCCGCGTGCTGAACGACGAAAAGGACCTCCTTTCGCCCGCCATTTTGCCTGACCAGCGCGCCCCCTATAGTTCGCTGGAGTCGCGAATACTCAGCATATCTATAAATATAGCAGCTATCCACCGCATTTTATAAAAAAAATAAAAAACTCGTTATATAAGTTTAAAAGCGCAGGTTTCTTTTCCCCTCTTTGTGATGAGGCAATTGTTAAATTTCACCCGATGATTATTATAAAAAAAAACAATTGAACCCCTATTCTTATATCAAGGCAAAATCTGCCCCAAGGAGCACAAAAGCTGTGACGTGCCGAGGTAATCTTGGATGTCCGACGTGGGCTTTCACAGAAAAGCAACGCTTCACTCAGTGCCCAGTGCACGGCGGTGCATTCATTTCGTTCGCTTGAATGGTGCCTTTCGAGTCACCGACGTGTATTCACTGAGCCGTATCTCCAAATGCGGCGGGTCTTTCTTACCGCCGCCTTCACATATAATCGATGTGCGAAGCATATGAATGAACACGCTCTACACGACTACAAGGTCGGATGCCTTCAAAGTCCGAAGGACTCGCAAAGATCCGAGGGTCTCTACTGGAGGTGACAGGGAGGTTTGGATAATACTCCCATTGACTCTACGATGACCCGCAGTGGACTTTACGAGCTATCGGAACCAACGCCGCACTCTGCGCTTGTCACGTGACTTCATTCTCCGCCCGTCATGTTTCTGTGCGTGTTCTATCATCGCTGAACCAATCATGAACAAAAAGAGACCCAGTGTCTCGTGCTTTTGACGATGCTCGATCGTCTTACGGCGTCGGCTGAGTCTGGACTTAAGCTGAAACGAAGTATAAATAAGCTAAGCGTTAGAGTGACGATACTTCAGCCATCTTGGTGCGATTATGGTTGCGGCAGTTATCCAAAGCTTCATCTGAAATCACAGAAAAGAGTTTTCAGTCTTCCTGAAAGGTTAAAACAGTCCGCGACAGAGCAAAATACTGCGGTGGCGCTGCTGTCTTCACTGCGCATGCGCAGATGCTTCGCCTCACGCGTACTTGGTTTCCGCGCAAGCGCAGTGCCCGCACCCTGTGTGGGAAAGCGCGTGTTTGTTTGTGAACAGTGTGTTGGTGTAATATCTAAAGCTTGGCGAGTGGGATTTTCGAATCGTAACTCGGTCGCCAAGTTGCACCCGCCCTGCACTAAGCATAAAAATGGCGGTGCTCACAAGACAATGGGAGAATGAGCGGCCGATACTCTAAGCGTACTTATTACCGCTGATTCGCACCGCTGCTCGGGACGCGTGGAGTGGAAGCTCGTGCCCGTTTCGATCTGGATGAGCATCGTACCGGCGTGCGGTGATGTACGTTAAAGATAGCAATCGTACTGCACTCGCTAAAGCTCTCGTCTACAGCGTAACCCGGTGTCGCCATATCTCAAAGGAAGACCGACCTTACGCTATATAAACACGAATAGAGAGTTCCATCCCCAGCTTTCTTGGACGTGAACGCCACGGCGCTTAATCTAAAATGAGAATTTCAATTGAACAAAAACGAACATCGACATTTTCACCGGGAATATTTTAGATGACAGTCATAAAATACCAACGCGGAGCTACGTTCGTCTGCTTCTTTTTCAGGGGTTGTGGTGTCGTCAGAACGCCGAGCTTTGATCGACTGTGATTGAAGGGTAGTGAGTAGACCTCAAGGCAGCTCCCTTACAAAAATCTGTAGTTAAATTCTTTTGAATTTCTGTTGAAAAGTTTCTGGAATCGTATTGAATTTCTTTTTAATATTTTCTGATGTTTTTTAGACTTTATTTTGACAACCTATCCCGTATGGAAATCTTATATCTGGGCCATATCTGGCCATATCAAACATTATATGATTATATACGGCCTATATACAGACTTATCTGGCGTATATACAGACTGATATGGCGTATATACAGACTTATCTGGCGTATATACAGACTTATCTGGCGTATATACAGCCTGATATGGCGTATATACAGACTTATCTGGCGTATACACAGCCTTATCTGGCGTATATACAGCTTTATCTGGCGGCCGGTTTTCAATATATTAAAAGTTTAAAAAAGTTAAAAATTTACTTTGTTAGCAAAATGTGAATGACTCATTGTTCGCAAGCTAAATATTAGCACAAATAATCCCAAACTTCAGCTTTGGCAAGCTTACGTTTGAGATTATTTGTGCTAATTTTCACGAGGATTTCAATGTAGAATTAATTATTTTGAAGTGTTAACATTACGCCGGAATAGACAATTTGCTAAATCCCCCAAACACCTCGGCCCGTACTCGAGGAATCATGGGGACGGTGTTTCTTCAGCTGCCTAGTGATCGGAAATTTCGACCAATTCTTTGGTTACACAGTTTTGAGTGTAATTCGGTGTCACCCTGAACAAGTGTCGTATTGAACCCAAGTACCTGTCATATCACTTTTAACATTTTTCGCCAATGTCAGTACTGTGCATTCTGTTCAACCTTCAACCTGGATGAGCTGCAGACATATCTCTTACATTATTATCATTCTCGTACAGCTTCAAAGACGCTGATATTAAGTTAAAAACGCTAAAAATGCTAGAAACAGCTCCGCTGAATCCGAGCTAAATCCCGGTTTTGGTTGTTGTGATTTCTCGGCTTTTAAGTAATTCCTGCTAAAACAACAATCACGAGAATGATAATATTGTAAGAGATTTCGGCGCCTCAGCCTGGTTGAAGGTTGGACAGAATGCACAGTATCATAAACGCTGCCATTGACGAGAAATTTTAAAAGTGATATGACAGGTCCTTGAGCCCTTTGGGACGCTTGTTCAGGGTGACTGCGAATTACACTCGAAACTGTGTAACCATGAAATTGGTCAAAACCAGCGATCACTAGGGAGTTGAAGGATCACCGTTCCTATAATTCTTCGAGTGCGGGCCGGGAAGACTACTTACTTAGCCAGATCTGGGATTTCCATACCTGACCAGGGATATCAGGCTATATCTGGCATTGGGATAGCATATCTTGTGGATATAGCCATGCTCAGTGATATCCTGTTAATTTTTGATATGGCCATATCTCGAAATCTTTCAGATCTGGCCAGATATAAATTTTTTGTAAGGGATATCAGGCTATATCTGGCTTTATGAGGCTATATCTGGCAGATATACCCTATCAGGTTATATGTGGCCAATTTTTGATATGGCCATATCTGAAATCTCTCAGATCTGGCCAGATATAAATTTTTTTTGTAAGGGATTTAACCTCCTAGTTAAAAATGGCCACTTAAATTTTTAAGAATTCCTTTTTACATACATTTTTTAGAATTCCTTCTTACATAAACTTTGTTGAATTCCTTTTAACGGAACCGCAGATTAACGTTTTAAAAAAAAAAAGACACTCAAGTTTTTTAATATATATTTTGGATTTTGTTGGGAAATAGTGTCCCTTTGGTACATACACATCCCACAAATAAGCATTGGAAACAAACACAAACACCATGAAGCACTCAACACCAGAATCACAGTCCCGTCAACTGCTCCAGAGCCTTATATAGCCTACATATGAAGGTAATCATTTGGCCGGTGACCACCTCAGCACTTACTAAGGTTTCAGTGTCCGATCTCCTTCTCGAAAGTCTGTCAAAGGGAAGACAGTGTTTCGAAGTTCGTGGACTAAAAAGTCTAAAAAATTAAAAAACAATGTTGAGACTTGTTTTTGTGAGGGTGCACTGAAGGACTACCAACTATCCTTCAAAAAGAGCCAATCAGAGCTCGGTGTTTTGGCGTCACCACTACCCCTGCAAAAGCAGACAAACCTGCGCTCCGCAGAAAGCGTAATGAAACGTCTTGACACGTATATAGTTTTTATTCCACGAGTCTACGTTATTTTTTTATTTTTCTCAGGAAACTCAAGCGTCGAGGGTCCTTATTCTAAAACTCTCAAGACCACAGGGTGTTCTCTGCACACACGGTGACGTAGCTGAGGGCGGGTCTTAATCATGTTCGAAGCCGTGTTTGCTTCATGCCCACACACAGTTATTATATGACCAATGTGACAGTCATCAACAGTGGCGGTCCTAAGGGGGGGGGGGGGGGCGAAGGGGTCGACCGCTCCCCCCAAATCGATCTCTTTTTATAATTTTTTTATTTTACAGCCTATAGTGCGAGCAAAGGTTTACATGTTGCGCATTTCCAACTTGCGAACAGTGGGACCCAACAAAAACAAAATCTTTATTCACAAAAAAGAGTGTGATGTACTAACATTGTTGTTATTTAAGCAGCAATTTCGCCCCCCTAAAACCAATGTCTGGGACGCCACTGCATCCAAGAGGAGAAGATAACGCGCTCAGACATGCATGACTGTCTTTTTAGCCTCATGTGTAAGCAGTGTGACAGCGGCCCAATGTTTATGTTTTTGTTTGTTTATCCAGCGGCTCAGGCATCTAAGCTCTGGATTGGCTCCGGTGGCCCGTAGCGCCCGCTGCGGTTCATCCGAAGGTGAAACGGGAGGTGACGGGCGTTCTGTCGGAAGATGGGACATGCAGGGGGAGGACAGGGTGAGAGGTGGGCGGAGAGGGAGGCCTCAAGGGCGGCCGCCACTCTGGCCTGTTTCCGGATCCGACCTTGTCCGCTTTGTTTATGTGCACTGTCTCGCCGACCTTCGAGGAGTCAGCCGCCGCTTTGCTGGAGGAACACTTCCCTACACCATTCTCAAATTTTCTTTCCTTCTTTGGTCATGGTGTTATGTTTTGTTGTTGTTGTTTTTTCTCTCCTCTATTTCAGACTTTCTCCTGAATCGTTCCGGTCTCCTTGTTCGTTTCTCTTGGTGCGGGACCTTGGATGCCGTTTCACTTTCAGCAGGCGTTGTTCAAAATCCACGCGACTGGGGCCTGTCACGTTATAATTTCTAGCAGCAGGAAGGACCGGAGCTCCCTACGATAAAAGAGCCATGAAACGATTTTTCTTCTTTGGCTAAATACTGCCCACAGTCGCACCCTAGCGGTAATAACTGAGTAAACTTGCGCGCCTTTTTCTTTCTAGGCAAAGGCAGTCGCCAAAAAAGAAACAATTTGAGAAATATGAGCGCCGTTCATCCCCGCAACTTGGAGCCAGAAAAAGCAGCCACGTGGCTTGGTGCCAGACTTGTACCGTACGCATTACAAGTAATCAAATTACTTGTAATCGATTACTTTTTGGAGTAATTTTGTAATCAGTTGATTACTTTTATTAGGCAGTAATCACAAGAGTAATCTGATTACTTTTTGAAGTAATAAAATTACTTGTAACCGTTACTATTTTTCCACGGGACCCCCCCCCCCCCCCGGGCACACGCCTGTTTTTTCTGAAATGACAAAAATAAAATTTGCTTTTTTTCCAACGGAAAAAAGAAAGATTTTTGCGGAGCTATAGGAAACGAGGTCAATCCCTTTCTATGTACAGTTTCTGTGGAATGTCCGTTTTTTTTTTTTTCGAGCTGGGACTGGGAGTGGGAAGCCCCAGGGAAGCCACAGTGCGTGACAAAGGCCATTCAGGGCGAAGTTTGAGGGAGCAGAATGTAGCTTTGTAAGTCCTTCGTTCAAACTAGCCCCCTCACGCACACACACACAGAAATAAAACAAAACAATCCTGCTTAGGGTACCTACTCGCAGCCCGTAGTAGAACCAGAACCGAAGAATGCCTAAAGCGGATGCAAAATATAACAATACCATTTGAAATATTTCCCCATTTCCCCTACGTGGTCTTTGTGACAAGCAATGTTTCGAGTTGAGAAGTGGTCGGGGCGATCTCTTCCGCTAATGGATACTACACGTGATCCGTTTCAAATCCTGGAGCTGCTGCTCTTTTGTATAACATGCGAGCTCATCCACATGTGAACAATAAAATGAGCGACGCAAACTTTGAGCGACAACCCTTGCTCAAGCTTAACAAAATCTAGAACCCCCTCTCCTCCCCCCCCCCCCCAACACACACACACACTGGCGAACGCCCAAATCATTAAACTTTTTCAAACGAATTCTATGCTTGTGTCCGTATTATGAAGGTGCAACGACCATGAAGAGGGAACCAGTTTTTCTTATATGAAATATAGGTTGGAAGTAGTTCATTGTTATGAGCGCTAAAGATGTGTCTTCACACAATAAAGTAATC
Organism: Ixodes ricinus; assembly: GCA_037355805.1. NCBI lineage: Eukaryota > Metazoa > Arthropoda > Arachnida > Ixodida > Ixodidae > Ixodes > Ixodes ricinus. Next base: position 5,360 of record JAZHYW010025188.1, on the reverse strand, counting down.
GGAAAAGTAACGATTACTTCTTTAAGTAATGTCCAATTACTTTTGCCGTCGAGTAATCAAGTAATCTAATCGAATACTTTTTAGCCAAGAGTAATAGTAATTGTAATCGATTACTTTTTTTTAGTAACGTGTACAAGACTGCGGTTGAGTTGTGCTACCTATGCCGCCAATGTTAATCATAGCCGCGCGCTGGGGTCGGCAAAGTAGAAAACGCGTGCTGAGCTCCGTGTGCATTGTTAGCGTTCGGCTATTCTCATCACCCGCAGTGGTTGGACACGAGCCACTACCCGAGTGTCCGCCGAGGCATTGATTGTTACGAGCCGATATCGTCCGAGTGCTCACCTAGCCAGTTCTCGTGTTCAATCCATGAGACGCGCTCGACTGTCGTCAGGCGGGTGGTTTCGATTCCGCAATTACGTCATCGAGTATCGCGAAGGCGAGACTGAAAGAAATAGTCCCCTTTTATCCTCGCAATTTCACCGCGACAAAGAAGCTTCTGAATCAGTGGCGATCTGTGCGAGTATGCTTGGGTCAGACTAGGACCAGTACGCCTCTGCAAAGTCCTAAACATTCCAAGCCGATATCGTTTCATGACCCCTTTAATGCGCCTAAACTTCGTTGTCACCACAAGTAAAGACCAAGTATTGCTTATTGTTTATACGTCTCGCGATATAGTTCTTAAAATATTTGGTTGTCGGAGGAAGAAGGGATACTTTTGGCGTTTGAATCATACTATGTGTTGATAAGAGAACCGCATATTTAATCTAAATTGTGTCTATATACATCTTAATTCTCCAAATAAAAGGGGAATTAGTAATGCTCTGCGGGGAGCCGCGGACTATGGTTCTTGAGGTAAAAATGAGTGAGAGACGTATTTTTCATAGCGGGGACATCGGACAGCGATATAGCTCTGTATACACCAACTCATGTTTTACAAACAAACCGGAGCGCCCCTAGCGGACGCCACCGACGCCGCGCATGCGCGATGGGGGTGTGGGCAAGAAGCTCGCCGTCGCCCATAAACAAACCATTGGAATGGGATGTTGTCGGCGTCGGTGTGAGTCCCCGCGCTCTTTTTCGCGTTGGAATTGTTGATTCTACGTCTTCCTGGCAATGTCTGACTACTTGAGCGGCCTCAGCGAAATTAACGAGGCTCGTTACACCGCAAAACTTGGCGTGAATAATGTAACATGCGGCGATTCATTCCGCGTGGACGCCGCAGAATGGACGCTAAAGCCTGATTCACATGGTGAGGTTCTGCTCGCTGTTTTCAGTCATGACGTCGCTCGGGCTGCAAAAGCCTGAACCGTAGCTGAGATGTCGACGTCGATACTGAAAATCGCAAGCAGAATCGGACCGAGTGAATCAGGCATAACAAGTCGGTGATGGCCACTGGTAACAATTATCAACATCTCCTTATATCTACTGTTTACACCGAGCCTACTTACCCGAAGCAACCTTCAAACTTAAACGTCTTTTGAGGTCTGCACTTCTTATCGCAATTACCGGGTCAACGTTTGGTCTACGGGCCGCTGTCGTTTGAACGAGCAGACGACAAGCAGAAACGTTTGAGAGAGCAGACGACAGCTCGAACGATGAGGCGGCCGTTTGAACGTGATGACGCACTGAACGTAGTCCGCAGGTGGTCCGTGCAACTTGACGGTTTTCCCGCGTTCATGTTGGAACAAAACAAATAAATCTGACGACCACAAGTATCCGTGAATTCAATCCAAAGTGCTTTCCGCCCAAGCAATCGTGGTCCGACGGCGTCTGTTTTTCCTTTTTCACGGCCCCTGTTCACGTTCTCGGACGAACCGAGCAGGCAGAAAACGCATGAAAACTGACCTTCAAACCTTTCCCGACTCTTTTGGTACAAGCCCCAGTCGCGGCGTTTTGACGAGAAGGCAGGTTTTTGTCCGGTTTCTTCCAAAGTAACACAGGAATGCACGTGCCCCATGGCGACTTCCGCCCACAGCCCCAGACCGGAAGTGCGCCCGACGCGCCACCACCGCGCCGTGACGTCACTGAGATGAGCGCACCTGGAACACTTCTCCGACTAGCGTGTTTACCGCGCCCTCAAAAAGTGTTCCCTCGATTTCCTTCCAATGATGTCATAGAATTATCACGCAGTTGCCTGCCGCAATCCCGGATGGTGGTGTCACAGCAGCGAAGGCGGATATGACAGACGTCTGTTCTGCTGCAGGTCGCTCTTCAGCCTGACAGTTCACGGAAGTTTCGCCAGCCGGAAGTTGGACGACGCCGCGACCACAACAACACTAACGTTTGCTCGTTCTTTTTTTTTTTTTTGCCGGCATTTTACGATTATTTGCCAAGATCGGAACATCCGACAACATGACAAGTACGCTGGCTCTTTCTACGGCATCTGTTGCCACTTCCATAGCCTCCTCTATACTCACAAAGCCTGGCAGTTCGACGGCGGAGCCATGCCTAGAGAGCCCGGTCGCAGATTTGGAGCGCGAGGATCTGGTAGCACAGAGCACCAAAGAGCCATTTCTCGAGGAACCTGGACGTCGGCGCACAGCTCTTGCAGCGGCGAGGACCCGAAACGCACTTTCGGGTCCTCGCGTCTCGCCGCAGCGTCTCGCGGCAGCGGCGAGACGCTGTGTTTCGGCGTCTCGCCGCGGCGGGGCGCCAGTCACGTGGCTCTCCTCTCATCCGTTGTCTGCTGCTTCACCTTTTCCATTTCGACGGCCGCTTCTCATGGCGATCTGCCAGGTTTTGTGAGTATATAGGACTTCATGGAACCATTTCCGATGCATAGGCAGCATGAGACGCTAAAACACCAGTCGAAGACGCGTTCCATGGCACCCTAGTGTATTATTCCGAATTCACCGAAGCAGATCGAAAATTTGGTGGAGCTTTGCGTATGTGAGCTCCAAATTAGAAACAAAAAAGGCTCTGACGGATAGTCTTCAATCTCCGTGACGTCAAAGAAATGTGGTGCTTTTTCTGAGTGACGTAGCGATGTCATTTCTTTCTGAGAATTTGGGGGCAAGGCTGGATGGATGCATGGATAAATGGATGTATATTAGCGGCTGCAACTCTTTTATAAAGGGCGGTAGTCTGCGCCACCTAGCCTGAAAAAAAACATGATTCCTTTTTTTAAGCAAATGCATTCCCTTAACCATTGCCAGGCAAAGGGGGGGGGGGGGCGGTGATAATGATTTTGAGAAAGATTTTTGGAGGATCGTGAAAAATAATAAAATCCGAACCCCTCGCGTCTTCCCCAGGCGAGGGAGTCGCCAAGTTTCCTCTGGTCGAACCATGTCGGCGTCGCCCCCAACACCACACCCGCTAAGGGACAGGGCTCAGACTTTGGGCCGGAGCCAGACGGGTGGGCGTTCCAATAAGAAAGTATTTCCTGGGACGCCATATTTGTGGGTGCTGTTCAGAACAAAGCTTGCAGCTTAATCGGCTGCTAAGACCGAAACTCTCGATGGTGTGGAATGCACGTTGCAAAACGACTTCAAAAGCACGCCTATCACCACACGCCCATCAGTCGCGCACACAGCTATGGCCACCACCAGTGTATACTCCCTATTAGCGGTGAGATGTTTGGGTGGCGCCCTCCTATGATTCTCTCTCGTGACGTCATTAACCTGCGAACAACAAGTTCGATGGTGTTTGTAATTAGCATGGTGGAAGATTGAAATCATTGCACTGTCAAAGCAGCACTGCCCAACACCGTCAAAATTCAAGTTCGTACATTCCTCTTATTCCCGTCGACGAGAAATCCTGCTGACTTCAAAGTCAGAATTCGGCCAATGGTGGCCAGCCGACCACAGCGACGCTTTCGATCGCGCACGTCGCCAATAGACGATTGCAAGAACACTGTAACTGCAAGCAAGGCCACTGGCTGCTGCCATGTTTCTGCTCGTGCGGACAAGCCCGTGCAATTTCAAGCTTGGCAAAGTTATGTGCACGCGCAAGCTGCACGTGCTTGCACTCATGGGGCACCAGTCACGCGAAGCGGGCGCGTGAGCGTGGCCCTGACAGGCTCGCAATTTCATGTGCTTGCCCAGAACGTGCAAAGACATGGCGGCGGTCAGATGCCCCGCTTGCAATCGTCTATTGGGGAGGAGATCGAACAGTCACGCCTCTAGCGGTACGCTTCAGCTGTGGGGACAACAAACCATATTTTCTTGTTGATTTTTGATCCGAGAAATCGAAGATGGCGGCTCGAAGGCCGCTCCTCGTGCGACCAAAGCGCTGGTCAGAGCGAAGCGCTCGTGCCCACACCATGCTAGGCGAGGTTCAATTTCTTTGTTAGTAAAGTTCTTTGTGTTAGTAAACAGCGGGCGGTGGGGACAACAAGCTCGATAAAGCGCCCCCTATAGTTCAATTTCCTACATACAGGTATTGTCTTCGACAGCGAAAGAGCACGAACAATTAAATAAAAATACCTAAACCAATAACAAATCGAAAAATTTGAAAAATATTTAGTTTCAATGCGCTCATCGAGAAACCGCCAGTAATCCGCATGGCCCGCGCTCCTTCTAGCCATGGTTAGCAGCCAGTATCAACGATGGCTGCGCTAGCAGCAGCTCTGGCTTCCACAACGTGCTGGAACAGAGGCTGCGATCGTTATAAAGTCAGTTCCAACCGTTACAGATGCCCCGTCCTACAATATTTAATGCTATGATTATGTGTGGATACTTCTCTCTGTGTTCCGAAACAGTAAGTGTGTCGCTAACGCTAGCCGTCGGCGATACAGCAGATGCCGCCATCTTGTCATCGCGCACCCCAATGACGTGCCCCTGGCGCACCCCAGCATGCCGGAAACGTTACGCTGCGCCAACATCGCTCAAAATGGCAGCGCACAGGAGCCTTTCTCGCAAACGTGGATAATGAATCTGGCTTGGAGATGGGTCTATTTTCCTCTTTCCCAACGCCGAAGCTCGACGGAGTCGCCGCAAAGCGGCAGACGCGCGTCCGTTTTGGCGCTGACGCGTGCTCTAGCGCCCGTTGTGGGACGCTGTACAAGACGCGTTGGCGTCGACGCTGACGCACACCCAGGCGGCGCTGCGTGCTTTTACGGGATGACATTTGAGCAGGAAAAGCCCGGGCTTTGTCTTCTATGCGTAGGATTACGTGTTTTCTGAGTTTAGTTTTCGCCAAATTCGGAGGGCGTTTTTCGGAGTTTATTTTTCTTCCATTCCCAATTCTCCGATTTTTAAAGCTTAATTTTGCGGCGTCTTTTTTTTTAAGTAAAAATATTATTTGTGTGTAAACGTATGCTATAGCTTCAAAAGAACGAGCTTGTATCAATTAATGTTTCTTCAACTGGCTTTGGCAGTTGGCGCCATTGCCATTGGCAATACTAATTTGTCCCACGACAA